>PVKE010011229.1:0-40722 GCA_004027555.1 Craseonycteris thonglongyai
TGCGAAAAATACATACCGTAAGTGTTACTCAAAACAGCTTGGTTTATAGATGTTTTAAGAAAACCTTTTTTTTTTTTTTTTTACAAGATCCAGCCTCTTAAAAACTAGCAGTGTGGTGTTTACTAAGTCATGTGTGTTTGTTGGACCTCATTTTCTTCATTTATGAAATAAGTACTAAGGTTCTCCCGGTTCTGACCCATATGCACAACTCACTTTAGCTTTATAAAATCCCAATAAATTTCTTAAGGTAGAGATTGCTTCTCTCATTTTATATAATAGCCCAAATATTCCAGGAAGTTACAGGGTTCATCCCAGGTCAACTCAAGTGTAGACAGGCTAGGATTTGTATCAAGAACTTCCAAGCTTAATAAGAGTGTTCTGCTCATTGTTTCTTTAATCGCATGAAAATGATGACAATATCTCAAGTAATTAGGACACATTGAAGCCTATTGAGTGTAGTGTTATACTGGTTTCACAGGCACTCCAGAATTTTAAAGTTCTTCGTGATTATTGCTATAATACCACTTATTACTATTAAAAATCACTGCTCACCATTCAGTCATGTAGAGGCTGCTTTGACCCCTTAATATTCTCAGGATATTACCACTTGCCACTAGATAAATAATTATTTGTTATGCCAAATGAGATTTATTCTCTTGATGTTATCTTTTTCTCATAAATATAGGTTTTAAAAAGGGGGGCAATTTGGTTTTTATTGTCAGTTTTATTCATAGATGATGATGGTAATGATAATATTATAATATTAGTAGATAACATTGGCTGAGCTCTTACTAAGGCTCAGACTCCTTTCTTGGTACTTTATGTAGATCGTCCCACTTGATCCTCTTAATTAACTATGGAGTTCTTACATGTCTTACTGTCATTTTGTAGTTAAGGAAACGGACATTGACAAGTTACATGACTAGATCACAGACCTAGCAAGTGGTAGCCCCAGGAATTGAACTCAGACAATTTATTCTTATAAATTTTTAAAGGTTAGTTGGCTTGTATCTTTAAAATACTGTAGAGCAGAAGGCTTATAATTAATTAATTTAGTCAGTATTTATCTAACACCTACTACATGCTAGGCATAGTGTTGGTGTTAGTGAGACAATGGTGAACAAGGCAGGTGGTCCTGTATGTATCTAGAAAAAAGCAATAGTCCCAGATGAGAAGGGTAGTGGGTAGAATTAAGCAGTTGCTTCCACAGCCAGTGTGTCTCTATTTCAAACAAACTGAAAGTCTACTCAGTGCCCAGGATTTGACTTTCTTCTGCATAACAAGTTCTCTGTTAGACTATTTGGGTCTCTTTAGGATTTTAATGTTAAAAGTCTTGCTACTATAGACTAAAATAGTCACCTCACCTCCAGGTTGATCCTTGGCATTGGCACAGCATTTTGACACTGACTGCCACACTAACTCTACCACTTTAATCCTATGGACACTAAGGTATGACCATTTTGAGTAAGCACATTCAGATCAGAATTTTGTCAGTATTGATTAAATTTTGTTGAGAAAACATTTTAGGGAACACATTCCTTCCAGGAAATTTAATTCGCTGATCAATTTTCTGTAAGACCCAGCTAAATCATTTTAGATTCTTTCCATTCTTTGTTTATGTTATCATCAAACCAAAATTTTTTCCATTCAAATTTTACAGTGAAGATTTGAGTTATTGATCAGTTTTGTGTCCATCACAATTTTTATAGATTTTAGTGGATCTTCTATTATGAGCATTATTCTGATAAGCTCATTTTTCCGAAGGCTGAGTTTTCATATTTTATAAATAACTAACTTTTTGATCAAAATTTGTTTGTTCTTTAAAAAAAGGATTTAGATGTACATTTGGGGTATGTTTTATTTTATGCTGATTATTTTTTCTCATAATATTCATTGTACGTCATGGCCTTTCGTTTTTACTTCTTAGCTCATCCATGTAAAAAGATGTCAACATGTATTTTGAAAAGTTGAGATGGAAAGGAAAGGAGAATAACAGACCGTGAGGAGTTGGGGGATGGTAACAAGAGAAGATAGAGATAAGGTGAAAGGTAGTGGGGAAAAGAAATTGTGAATGGAGAGGCCATTGGAAAGGAAGAGGACAGAGGAGAAAGTAAGCAGAAATTGTGGGAGTAGAAATGAAAACAATCTCATTTTCAAATTGGAACAATTAAAACAATTGGCTCTAAGCAGTGAAGTCTAAATAACCCGAACCACTTCATACAAATTGAACATCCCTGTGTTGCCTCTTAAAATATGTTGAGCAGGACTCAGTCATTTCAAACAATGGTGACCCTTTTAAGATTTTCCCTGTGCAGATCTGCAACTTTGTTGTCCCTTGACAGTCACTTATTTTCTTACCTTATCCTTTTCATAATAACCCCCAAAATGTTCTGTTTGTCTGTTTTCTAACCTACTGATGTTGCAAATGTGTCTACAGACCTATGGGTAGAAATTTGACCAGTGAGAATGTGTTTGACTGAGCCTAGTAAATTATTTTGAAAAAGATGCAATATCATATGGAAAAGCTGTGCTCCTCCTGAGAGAACAAACACCTTCTGGGAGGCAGAGAGCTTGCTGTCTTCATAGAATTCCACCTGGTTCTTCACCAGAATCCCCATTGATGTGAACCTGATTTCCAGAATGGTATTAGGAAAACCACCCTGAGGCTACAGGATTCACTGGGGCTGTTAAGGTCACACGTTCAGATCTGGTAGCTAGAAATGGAAGCTAGGTGTTGCGTGGGAAGGCTGAGTAAAGAACTGTCCCTCTAAAATGATGGTCACCAATGTACTCTGCAAACAGTCTCTCTATTTCTTCTTCATAATTTTATTCCCCTTAGTTATGGAATCTTATTTTTGTATTAGTTCAATGCTTTCTCTTGACTGTAGACTAAGCTCCATGAAGGATTGAACCAGGTCCGTTTTGTTCACCACTCTGGACCTGTATTTCAATCAATCCCTGGCACACAGCAGGTGCTTAATTCACATTGTTAAAAAAAATTAAATGAACGAATGGTCTAAAACAAAGGAAGGAACAGAACTTTTGGACTTGGTATGAACCAGAGTTACTTTGCAGACTTTCCCCCCTTGATTCCTTTATGTGGACGTGAAGAGGAAAGAAGAAGCATAGGGGAGGATGGAAAAGGGTGCTTTCATTCATTTCCCTCTTCTCGTACTTGACGCAGGTCATTCCCACTATGTGTTCACCTGGCAACCACCCATAGCTGGATCTAGAGTTAGCTCTTCTCACTTGTATGAGCAATGGCCCCATCTTGAGTCAGTTCTGAGGCCCCAGGTCCTTGAAGGGAAGTTGGTAGAAATGAAAAATTCCAGGGTTCAGACTTCCCTCATAAGAACAAACAGGGAGAAGAAAAAGACCTCCAGACAACTGATCATAACAGCTCTTGACACGAGGAAGAGCAGAAAACTTGAAATCTAGAATGTATCATTATGACTTCAATCTTGTAATTTTTCAGATGTTTGGAGGGCACTGAGTCCCAGAGCACAAAGAATGACATTGATTCTAAATGATGGCTCTCATAATAAAACCATGGATTGATACGCTTAGTTGAGGGAACATGCATGTAAAAGGATGGTCCTTGCCTCTCTTTGACCTGATTTCCTACCTTCCTTCCCTTCATTCTCTAAACTTCATCAGCACAACTGTTTTTATGTTCTTTGGACAAATAAGTCTTACCCTTGCCTCTGAGCATCTGTGTTTTGTTTTCTCTGCCTAGAATGGTCTTCTTCAAGTTCTTCATTGGCCTAGTTTCTGCCCATCACTCAGTTCTCTGACTCAGTGTCACTTTGTCATATCTTACCACCCTATCTAAAGTATACTGAGTCCCATTTTTATCTTTTTCCTAATAGCTATCTGTTTATAATTATCTTAATGCTTCAGTTATGCTTTCATTCATTTACTCTCTGTCTTTCTCCCTACAATGTAAAGTTTGTGAGAGTAAAAATGTTGTCTATTTTGTTAACTGTCGTATTCCCAGCTTCAAGGTTGTTAGATAGCACATGGTGTTTAAGACCTTCTTGGTAAACGAGTGAATGAATACTTGAATGAATGGATGAGGTTAGAAGAATCTACGAACTAAGCATGCACTAGCTTCTGTGGTCTTTGAGGGCTACATTAGGGAGTTTAAATTTTATTCTACTGTAGTGTTATCAATAAAGATCCTGTGTTGCCAAACAGCACGACCCACTTTTGCTACTTTTGGCAGAAAAAGAATGTTTTTAAGATATTAGGTAGCTCCTCATCAAGGCTGCCACCAGGATGGAAGGGACCTATGCAAATACTTTGTTTCAAATGATGCATAACACTTAACAATAAGTTATAAATCTAATCTATGAACACTTCCCCAATTAGGTAACATTGCAGGACAAGTTGGATATACAGGATAAATGCAGATTTTTTTTTTGTGTGTGTGATTTTTAACTACACATTTTTCTGTGTTTAAAATGCCCCCATATATAAGACTACTCCTACTTTTCTAACCCAATGTTAAGTAGTCAATACACAGGTTACTCCCATGTATAAGATGAACCCTAATTTTTGGTCTAACAATTTTAGACAAAAATATTTTCTTATCACAGGAAAATATGGTATCTGGGGCTATTGAAATAAGGGGCTATCCTATGTAATCCAAACAACTGGCTGGTGTAATTAGGTATATTCCCACAGGTGTATTCCAGTATTTTCCATATCCTGTACAAAGAAGGAGACATTAATTTGTATGTCTTTTATTTCATATTTTTATATATTTTTAATTTTTTAATGGTGGTTAGAATGAAGAGTATCTTCTTAAACACCGGAGTCTCTGAGACTCAGTGCTTGCCACAGAGGTCTCATTTGCCAAGTCTAAAGGTGGCGCTGTCTGTAGAACTTCGGGAAGGCTGGGGAGCCATTCTCTGAGGTCACACCATCAGGTTCCCTATCCAGCCACACTGGAGACAGCTGGAGCGAAAACACCTTTCTGCTTGGCACCAAGGACACTAAATGCCTGAGTCTGGCTCCCTGCACTGTCAGGGAGCCAGACACCCCACTGCTGTGCTTGTCAGTGACCTGTCACTGTGTGGAGCTCTTTCTCAGGTGGTTCCGCCCCCAAACCATGTCAATGACAGGTGGTTTTGACAGGCGGACTCCAAGTTACACCTGCCCCTCAGCTGCGAGAGAGTCTGGGAATGCAATGGTGTTTGTTTGCTTGTTTGTTTTTCATTTCTACTTTGGGAAGGTAGGGGTCCCAGTGTGGAAAGTTACTTAAGTGTGGGAGGGATTTCCCATGACGTGGCCACAGCTGACAGGTCTAGTGCAGCAGCTCGTGAGCATTTTCTATAGGAAAGTGATAAACCATAAATCCCTCTGGCTTCTGATTGGATTATGGTTTGGGAGGCGGCAAGAGTGGCAGCAGGGAGACTGGTGAGCAGGCTCTTGCAGTCATGTAGGGGAGAGATATGAGACAGGAAGGTAACTAGGACCACCGTGTGTAGCAGCAGCAATGGAGAGAGGCAGAGTCTTATCCAGGGCATACCACTGCAAACCCAGTGGAATGGGCAGGAGGAGGTGAGGTGTAGGCCAGTCACAGGCCAGCTTGTTTACCTAAGGTGCTTCTGAATTAACGGATAGAGAGAATGCCATTTTCATTAACTTAGTCTTCTACTCCTGGGTTATCTATGAAGCTGATAGAAGAACTGAAGTTATCAAATTGGCCACCTAATACCACCTAAGATATTAAGTACCCAAATGAAGCCATCGTATTTCATTATTTTAAAATTCCAATATAGTTTTCATAGTCCTGCTCATAGATGATACACTACATTTTAAATAGATGAGGTGTCTAAACAAAGCAGCTTAACTATATATATATACTCAAACAGCATCAGACATTCAGGTCAAATTTCAAGGCTTTCTATTGCAATTGGCTCTTTTCTCCTAAAGATAGAAGCCAAGAGCCTGGAGTCCACAGACTAAAATCTAGTGTGAATATTGCAAATCTGAGCCACCAGTAAGTGCTATTAAAAGGAATTTCCTTATGATTGTAAAACAAATATTATCAACTCTTTTATTACTAATCTGAAGATAAATATACATAATCTGATCCAGCCAGGGCTGAAAAGAATATAGAACTTTTGAGAAGGTTTGAAAGGTTGAAAACCCTTTATAAGGAAGAGGACTTGTTTGATGAGATCTGATTATGAATGATAGAGTGAAACTGAGTGAGGGGGAAACTTGAGCTGAACATCAAAGGAAATGCCTTTCAATAAGGGTCACCTTTATGGTGAAAGAGCAAACCTTGGAATCTCTCCAGACAGGCTTAGTCATCATACTCTCTCTGCAAGGCAGCCAAATCCTGACCTGGCTGGTCCCTGGCCCACACCAGGTAAAGGTCCTTTCCCTCCAATGCTATCTTTGTTCACCAGCTGTAATGAGATGAGAAATGAATTTCAGAAGTGATTTAGAGGATTTGCACAGAGTATCCCCAAATGTCAAAGTACCTCTCATACTTCCAAATGCTACTTCACAGCAGAGGTGAAGCTGAGGGTGGCCAGTGATCACCCACAGGAAACAAGCCTTTCATCAGGGCAACACCTGTTTTCAAGGAAGTTATTTGCCATTATAATCACAACTTATTGATATGAGATGTAACCACTTTATTCGATACAGGGGCTGGCTGGCTGGTGGAATGTCTTCATTAACCATGAAATGGGTGTCCCTGATGATGTAGTAGGGAACACGTTGAGTGCTGTTTGTAATTCGCCATCCAAAACTATGATTTGCCACATTAGAAAAGGAGGCCTACGTTTAAAAAATGTGTTTATATTCCATTCCTTGATATATCATATCTAATGCTAGATGTGTATAGTTCTTGTATGTGTTGTTTTTTGTGGTTAGATTAGATGGTAAAACAAAAACTTTGCAAATAAGCTATCTAAATGAATCCATTGTTTCTTTCTTTCTTTTCTTTTTTATTTTTTAAGAGAGAGAGAGAGAGAGAGAGAGAGAGAGAGAGAGAGAGAGAGAGAGAGAGAGAGAGAAAGATACCTGTAGGACAATAGATCAGCAAATACATGCTGTTGTTTTTCATGAAATCCAGAAGACTGGGAAAAATAGAGATGCTTCTGCCAATGATCACCGGTGTACTAAAAGTTATACATTGATGAGGAAAATCACAGAAGACCTAGTGAAAGGGGAGATACGTTTTACGTAGGTCAGAAATTGAAATGTAGATTCTAAATTTGATATAAAATTCAAAGGTTCTAGAATAGCCAAAACAAGTTTGAAAAAGAAGAACCAAGTTATAGAACTAACACTGTCTGATTTCAAAAGATATTCTAAAGCTATTGTAATGAAAGTAATTTGACATTGGAGTAAAGCAGGAAGAGGAAAACTTTTTATGTAAATGTCAAGTGGTAAATATTTTAGGCTTTGAGGGTTGTACTTTCTCTATGACAGCTGCTCATCTCTGGTGCTATAACGTATAAAGAGTCATACACAATATGAAAAGGAATAAGTATGACTGTTTTAATAAGCCTTCATTTAAAAAACTAAAATTTAAGCTAATATAATTTTTACATACCATGAAATAGCATTTTAAAAAATGTTTTACAATTATTTATTTTTTCAGAGTTGACATTCAATATTATATTAGTTTCAGGTGTGCAACACAGTGGTTAGACATATATATAACTTAGTAAGTGATCATTCCAATAAGTCTGGTACCCACCTGGCACCATACATATTTATTGCAATATTGTTGACTATATTTCCTACGCTGTACATTACATCCCTGTGACTATTTTGTAACTACCAATTTTCATTTCTTAATCCCTTCACCTTTTCACCTAGCTCCCCAAACTCCCTGCCTTCTGGCAACCCCCAGTTTGTTCTCTGCATCTATGAGTCTGTTTTCATTTTATTCTTTAGATTCCATGTATAAGTGAGATCTTATGGTATTTGTCTTTCTCAATCTGATTTATTTTACTTAGCAAAGTGCCCTCTAGGTACATCCACATTTGTTCCAAATGATAAGATTTAATTTTCTTTTCTTTTTTTTATGGCTGAGTAATATTCCATTGTATGTAAGTACCAAATCTTCTTTATCCAACCATCTGTTGATGGGCACTTAGGCTACTTTCATGTCTTGGCTATTGTAAATAATGCTGCAGTCAACATAGGAGAGCATATCTTTTCAAATTAGTGTTTTGGATTTCATTGGCTAAATACCCAGAAATGTAATAGCTGGGTCATAATGTATTTCTATTTTCAGTTGTTTGAGAAAACTCCAAACTGTTTTTTATAGTAGCTGTACCAATTTACAATCTTACCAACAGTCCACAATGGTTTCTTTTTCTCTGTGCCCTTGTCAATTCTTGTTCTTTATTGATTGATTGATGATAGCCATTCCTACAGGTGTGAGGTAATATCTTATTGTGGTTTTCATTTGTATTTCTTTGATAATAGTGATATTGAGCATCTTTTCATATGTCTATTTTCCATTTGTATATCTTCTTTGGAGAAATGTCTAATCAGGTCTTCTGCCTATTTTTTAAAAAATTGGATTGTTTGTTTTTTTGTTGTTCATTTTTTTGTATGTTTTGTGTTGAGTTGTATGAGTTCTCTATAAATTTTGGATATGGACCCCTTATCATATATATAATTGGCATATATCTTCTCTCATTCTCATTTAGTAGAAATTTTTTTCTTAACACCATTTATTGAGTAGGCTGTCTTTACTCCACTGTATATTCTTGCCTCCTTTATCATAGATTAAATGACTGTATGGGCATAGATTCATTTCTGAGCTCTCTATCCTGTTCCATTAATCTATGTTTCTGTTTCTATGCCAGTACCGTGCTATTTTCTTTATTATGGCCTTGTAGTATAGTTTTATATCAGGTAGCATAAACCTTCAATTTTGTTCTTTCTCAAGATTGCTGTAGCTATTTGGGGTTTTTTGTAGTTCCATATATATTTTAGGAATATTTATTATAGCTCTGTGAAAAATGCCATTGGAATTTTGATGGGGATTTTATTGAACCTACAGATTGTTTTGGGTAGTATGAAAATTTTAACAATATTAATTCTTACTATTGATGCGCACAGTATGTGCTTTCATTTATTTGTATCTTCTTCAATTTCTTCCTTCTGTGTCTTATAGTTTTCTTTTTTCTTTTAAAGATTTATTTTTATTGTTTTTGATGAGAGAGAGAGAGAGAGAGAGAGAGAGAGATACAGAGACAGAGATAAAGAGAAGGGGGAGGGCCCAGAACAATCTCCACAGTTGCACATCATCGGTTTTTCCACATAATTTCATTCCACAGGTGGGTGCAGGGTTGCACAGGGCAGGAACTGGGCTGGGGTCTCGCCCCGGTGAGAACTGAACTGGGGGCACTCCCCAGTTCAGCATATGGGTCCCCACAGGCCGGGGCCGGGATTTGATCCTTGATCCTTGGGGCTGCAAAGCGAGCACTCAACCCACTGAGACATCCCGACTTCCCCTTATAGATTTCTTACTATATTTTACCTCCTCAGTTAAATTTATTCCTAGGCTTTTTGTTTGTTTGTTTGTTTTGTTTTGATGCAATTGATAATGGGACTGTTTTATTAATTTCTCTTTCTGACAATTAATTATTGCTGTATTCTTTTGATTATTTTCAATTGTTTTGAAATGTAAAACCATTGTGAGCGTGTGGTTGTACATAAATAGGCAGTACACCAGAGTTAAACTGTGAGCCATTGTTAGCTGACTCCAGACAAAAAAAATCAATGGAACAGGTGGTCAGAAAATAGACTTATGTATATATATATGGGCAATAGTTTTTGACAAAACTACACAGGGAATGTTATTGAAAAAGACAGACAAATGCTGACGTAATATCCACATTCAGAAAAAGCACATAAACTTTGATTCACACCCCACACATATACAAACATTATCTCCAAATAGATAATGTAAAACTTTGTTATAGAAGTTTCAGAAGAAAATCTTTGTGAACTAGGTTTAGAAAAGAATTTCTGAGACAATACCAAAAACACAATATAAAAGAACAAATTGATAAATTGGATTTTATCAAACCAACAACAATAATAACAGAAAATATCTCCTGCTCTTTGGAAGACGCCTTTACTAAAGTTGAATATCCATCAATAGGTGAGTAGACAAACAATAGTGGTATAACCATACAATGGGTCAATAAAAAGGAATGAACTATTGATACATACTATAGCATGGAAAAATCTCAAAATTAAAGAAGACAGACAAAAAGAGTATATAATGTATGATTCCTAAAATGCAAATTAATCTGTAGAGACAGAAATTAGATGAAGTTTTTGGGGAAGTTGTTGGGGTGGGTATAGGTAAGAACAGCAGGAAGAATTATAGAAGGGCATCAGGTAACTTTTGGGAGTAATAGATACGTCCATTATCTTGATCCTAGTGATGGTTTTCCAGGAGTATATCAGCATAGTAAACTTTAATGTATAGTTTGTCAATTATACATCAAGAAAAAGATTATAAATATAGAAACATATGTATAGGTAGTCTAGGTATTACTATTATTAGACAAAAATTTTAAAAATCTGTAGCTAATGTACTTAAGAAAATAGATGACGTGATGGAGCTTTTAACTGGAAAAAGGTAATATATAAAAAAAGTACCAAATATAAATCTAAAAAGTGATAAATACAATTTCTAAAATTAAAAACTCAAGGGTTAGGTTTCACAGAAGGCTAGGCAAATCAGAAGACAGAATTAATTTAACAGGAACATAAAAATCATATATTGGCTATTGCATAACAGACCTCTACAAAAGCACATTAGACATTCATTTATTTATTGGTCTGCAGCTCACCTAGGTAGGTCTGCTTTATATTGCAGTTTCTGGGGGAGCTCTGCTTCAGGCTCCAGTTTGTGATTAGTTAGGTCCCCTGAACACCATGTGCCCACAATGATGGGAGAGCGTCTTTTTGCCAAGGATTTAAAAAATTTAGATGAAATAGTTTCCTTGAACAACACAATTGTAAAGCTACCAAAACTGACACAAGAGGAAATAAAATAATCAAAATAATACTAGGTCTGTTATAAAAGTTGAATATGTAATTGAAAACAATCTCTTTGATCCAGGTTCCAATGGCTTCTGGGTGAAGTTTACCAGTTGTCTAAAGAAGAAGTAAAGTCAATCTAACATCAAATTGTTAGAACAATAAAAAAATAAAATAAAACAAAAGGAAAATTTTCTAATTTATTCTGAGTTTAACATAATTTAGTAACAAAACTACAGACCTGTTTGTCTTTTGGACATTCATGTAAAACTCTTGAAAAATGTGAGCAAGTTGAATTGAGTAATATATAAAAAGGAAAATATGTCATGACTGACCTGGATTTATCTGAAGAAAGCAATGTTAGTTTAACAATTGAAAGATCAATCAATATAAGTCATGGCATTAAGAGAACAAATGCGAAAAATCACATGGATACTTCAATAGATGTAGAGATAGCATTAAAAAAAACTAGCAGCCTTTCAAAATAATAGAACATTTTCTTAATCTAGGAAAGAGTATCTACAAAACATCTACAGCAAATCTTTTTGCTTAATGGTGCATTATTGTAAGAGTTTCCCCAAGACTGGGAATGAAACAAGGAGGTCTGCTCTCAACACTTCAGCATTGTGTTAGAGAACCTTGCCAGCACAACTAAGAAATAAAAAGCATAACAATTAGAAAGTAAGAAATAAAACTGCCATTATTCACAGGTAACATGATTTTTTTATATAGAAAATCCAAAAGAACTGAAGACAACTTATTAGAATTAATAAGTGAACATAGCAAAAATCCATTGAATTTTACATGCAATATAATAAACCTTCACAGTTCATAAAGTTCTGAATGATAAATGTATGGATGGTTACTGTATAAGAATGTCAGAGCCAGATGCCACTGGTCTTACGTGTATTTCTGAAGGACCATAAATTGATAAATCCCAAGCAAATGGTAGCAATCTATTAGAAATTAAAATTTAAACAATGATTACCACTTAACATAGCATCAAATAATCAGTTCCTTAGCAATAAATATGATAAAAAATTTCCAAGACTTCTACAAAGAATACGGTACTCTAAAAATGTTGTTGAGCAATTAAATGAAACCTATCATGCATGCTTTTGGATTAAGACTCAACGTCGTACAGGTGTCATTTCTTTCCAAAGTAACCTATGAATTCAGAGCCATTTCAATAAAAATCTCAACAGCTTTTTCTGAATGGAAATTGATAAACTGATTCTAAAATTTATATTGAAATGCGCTTTGAAAGAGTAGTAAAAAATAATGACATTGAAAGATTCATATTACCAAATATCCAAAGTTATATTTATTAATATTATTCTTATAAAACAAAGATGTTACTAGAATGCAATGAAGAAAATACTTGCCTGTTTTAATAATTGGTACTGGATCACTGGGATATCCATAAGAGAAAAAAAAAATAGATTTGAACTTCTACAACATACCATATACAAAGGTCAGTCTAGGTATATTGTGGACTTAAATGTGAAAGGTAAAACTTTTCAAAGATAACATAGGAGAATTTCATTATGAACTTGAGGTGAATCGGGAAAATCGGTTATTAGAGTTTTGTGCCCAGCTTCACTCAGTAAGAAATAAGAAGTGTGAAACAAGCTATAAAGTACGTTATTCACCTGACCATCTTACTTTAGGACCCTGCGTCTTGATTTAAATACTCCTCCATTGGATTCCACTTTTTTAGACATCTCTCCATCATAATGTCTCAGATATTTGAGGACTTTATAAAGACAATAAAAGGAAAAACTGGGGAAGAATGTGGAAACCCTGAAATATGTATGGTTTACTATGAAGTCAATATAAGAATAAATCCATGCATCAAACTATAAACAATGTGTAGGGTTATGATTTATTTCCAAGCCTGTCTCCAAGGATTTAATGAAAACTATAGTCAGCTGAAGCGAAGCGCTTCTCCACTTACGGAGAAATTTTTTTCCACTATGGCTTAGATTTCTCCTCTTTTATCATTCAGGTTCTGCTAAGTTTTGTATTCTATGTCAGGATGGAGGGATTGGTTATGACAGAAACAGGGGTTTAGGGGTCACATGAATTTCTCTGTAACCCTACTGTGGACCTCTACTCACTGTTGATATTTGAGCAATGCATTACAACTCTCAGAGCTTGCTGAAGAATAAGATGAGATACTCGGAAGGCTTTTGTGAGGTCTAAATAAAGATGGTATTTATAAAATGCTTGAATTATTTAGAAGGAAATCATTTTGACTTCTTAGTAAGACTTCTGTTGCTAACTGCAAAAAATTCTTAATCTCTGTAACAGTAATGGCTCAAAACTTAAATTTCAGGTAAAAATATGTACCCACAGATTTCTAAAGATGTCTTTGCTTTTATTAAATATGTCCTATAAATTCTATGCCACCCATTACTTTAAGGTACCTTCTTTCTGTTTTTCCCTCGTGTTACACTTTGGGTTTCCCTCCCCCACTTTACTGTGCCTGACCCTGTGGTACAAAGGAGAGGGTTTATGTGATCCAGGTTTTCTTTTTACCGAGGAGGACAAGTCCTATTTGGCTCTGAAGTCAAAATGGGTTCTCCGTAGTGCAGAGAAGTGACAAGTCCCTTGACATTTTAACACAGCTCCCTTGCTGCTGCAGGAGTCCAAGTTTTACTGTTTAAAAACATGTGGCACAAATTTTGCCACAGGCCCAAGTTACTTGTAAGCAGAACCTTGCCTTTCTTTATAGGACTTTGTCACAGCTTTTCCGTGTTTCACTTGTGGATGCTGGTATGGACTGCGGTGGGTGAAATCTTTCCTTCTTACTTAATTCATGGCCACCATCTCATGCCCCTCCCTTGGATGTCCCACTATTCAGGAGTAGGGAATTTTATTTTTTTATTTACAAATGTGAAAACCTGCAGCCAGGCATATCTCTTTTACAATGCAGTGAACCTTCCGAACCCTTGTCGTAGTCTCTCGGAACCAAACAAATTACATGCCATAATGTGCTGTATATCACAGCTAGGGTGTTTCTAGTGTCTGGCTGAGTGGAGTTTGGGAATGGGCTTCTCTGGTGAGCTGGAGCAGATTGTGTCTTTGACTGACAAGCTGCCATTTTCTTGAGATTTGATGATTTGGGGTCCTTCACCTATCCATGCAAACAAATCTTAACCTCAGCGATCTCTGGCATTTGATCCCAATATTTTTATACAGTAACCATACATACATTTATCACTCAGAACTTTATGAACAGTGAAGGTTTATTACACTGCACTCAAACCTCATTTAACCTTTTCTCTTGAAGTAATACTTTACAACAGAGTTGAGAGAGTTTGTACAACCCAGGGTGGTTGGTTGACCCTTTTTTTGTGCTTTCATTTCTGAGAAACTTTGGATATGGATATTTGTGCTCAGTAGAAGTTTCCTAACCTTGAAGAAACTTACCCTCCTGTTTGAATGTATTCTTTTGGAGCCTCTTCAGGCCTTAGAAGCTTTTGTATTGGCAGAGATTTTGTAATAGGAAGACCTCAAAATTGCTTGGTCATTGATACATGGGATCAGCTCTGTCCCTGGTGTATACCAGTATCGCTTCATCTCTGAGCACTTCCTTTACGCTTTTCCTCTTTTCCAATCCACATGTGAGCCATTATGTAAGGACCACGTCATGCCTGGTGGCTTTATTTCTTCTCTTACTACTCTGGCCCACATGCAACTCCATGCTTTAAAAGTTTCTTCCTGCCTGAACCACAAAATATAACATTTTATTATCATACCAATATTTATGACCATCAATTTTTTTAAACAATTATTTTATTTTTTATTTTATTGTTTTTGACAGAGAGAGAGAGAGATACAGAGAGAGAGATACAGAGACAGAGAGAACTAAACTGGGGGAGCTCCCCAGTTCAGCACATGGGTCCTCACGGACCAGGACCGGGATTCGATCCTGGGTCCGTGGTGCTACAAAGTGAGTGCTTAACCCACAGAGACATCCCGGCTTCCCCCATGCCCATCAATTTTATTACCGTACAACTTTAGACTATTTTCTGATTTTTGTTTACTAGTTGCCTTCCCAACTTGCTTGTAAGTTTCCTGAGGACTAAAATTGTACGCTATACTTTTGAACTCTATATAAATCTAATACCATGCCTAGCACACAGTAGGACTACAGTATAGGTTGAATGAACATATTTTAACATAGCATCTCTAAAAATATAAGTATTTTCATCTGAGGAGGCAATATTTTATATTTTTTAATTTATTTTTTAATTGTTAAATTTATTGGGATGACATTGTTTGGTAACAATTACAGTTTTCAGGTGTACAACTCTATATTATATTGTCTATGTGTTGCATTATGTGCTCACCACCCAGAGTCAGCTCTCCCTCCATCACCATGTATTTGATGTCCCCTCCCAACTCCCTGCCCCCCGCTCTTTCACCCATCATTCCCTTTACCCTCAGGTAACCACCAAACTATTGAATGTGTTTATAAGTTTTTGTTTTTTTTTGTTACTTTCAGTAACACGGAGGCCAAATCATGGAAACAACCAAAATGTCCTTTGGTAGGTGACTGGATAAAATTGTGGTACATTTACACAATGGAATACTACTCAGGGATAAGAAAAAGATGAAATACAGGAGACAATAATTTAGAATGGGGAAGAATTTCCTGCCTTGGATATTCAAAAGGCTCACATGGTTATTATTCCTTGGAAATGGACAGACTTGGATTGGGTGTCTGAGAAGGGATATCATGTTGCTTTATGGGTCTAGGGCAAAGTTTTGAACCATTTATTTTATACCTCTCCTACCAACTCCTCAGTTTTTGTGTAGAGACAGCCTGTAGCAATGATTTGCACAGGAGACGTTTTAAGCTCAATGAAAAAGAGGACCGTGTCTGCACAGAAAGAGTGAATGGAAGTGTATATGTCACTTATGTGTCATTGGTGCAATGCGTAGCTTCCAAACCAGGCCTGAGAGCTGATCCTCTGGTCTCTATTGATGCTACTTTTGGATCACCTGTTAGGTGTCCCACTGAAATCAGTGTCAATCAACAGTAATAGTATGTCCCTCCCACTGGGGAAATGGAAGATGCTTACTCTAATTTCAAGTAGGTCTGCAGACATTCAGTGATGACAAAGTCATTTATTTTGATTTATCTTTTCAATTTTGCTCAACCAAGCCATTGTTCCCCTTTCTGGCCTTGTTCCCAATATGAGCTTTCAAAGTATTCTCCCTGTTTTTGACCCTATTTGAGCCTTACCTTCACTATGTACATTGTTGTTTGGGTGGTCTGGGGGAAGAACAGACAGGTGACATCAAGCAGAGCTGCCAACTGCTTTAACCAGCTGGTAGATCTGCGCTATAATACCAGGAAGTGTATCCTGAGCCCCAGTATCTTTTTATTTACATGACACTTATTTGGTACTTAATACCTGTCAGATACTATTCAAAGTGCTTTATAGACAGCAACAGAACAGCCCTGTGAGGCAGGTACTATAAGAACCCCCATTTCATAGATGAGAAGACTGAGGCACAAAGCGGTAACACCTATTTTGCCCAAGGTCACACAGCCAGTAAATGGCAGAGCTGGGATTTGAATCAAGGTCATCTAATCCCAGAATCCACAACTTTAACCATCATGCCTCCTTTCCTATGTTCTGTGCACTTCATTTACTGTTGTCAAACAGATACCTGTGGAATACCTTATGCCTAAAGCATTATGTAAAACAATTTGGCAACGATGGAGAATGGGGAGGGAGACCCTGCTACTGAATACAAGGGACATCAGCATTCAAGGGGAGTGAAGGACATGTTTAGTTTTGCCCAACATATGTGAGATGCTCTCTTTGCCCTCAAGGACATCTGATTTTTCATTGATGAGAGGAGAACAGCTCAGATGCTGGGAGGATTGATGACTCATCTTACAAGGAGAGAAAAGTTGTTGAAGTGCTTGTCCATTAGGAGACCTTTCAGATGGCTTGTGTGGAAGTGAGAAATAGAAACCCTAGTCATTTATTTAACAAACATTTATTAAGCACCAGTAAGTGCAAGATATGCTATCAAGAAATACTAGAACACTGTAGGTTCTTACTTTTAAATATTATAAACCTTCACCAATGTGGACTGCATGGAGAAAAGGCATACTTAATAAGCAATGCCAATTTGAGGATTCCATGTCCCGTTATTCCAGTGCTCTGCCTGTATATCTATTTTCCCAAAGAAGGGCAACCAAAGAAACAGAGAAAATGGGAGAAAACAAAGGCCTGAGCATATACCAGGGATTCTAGCACATGTCAGCTACCGGGGCCTCCAGCTCCTCACCCTCCCTGTCCAAAGACAGTCAAAGAGGGACCCTGGCTTAGCATTTTTTAAGTCCATAGGCAGCCTGAACTTGGCCAGTGTACCAGCCCCTTAGGAATACTAAATGTACCCCATTTCATTTATAGGAAAGAAACAAATGAAGACAGAGCACTTGTGTGTAAACCATAAACTGAATTTCATAAGGCGGGAGGCTTGGGAACCGTGCTGAGGCTGCTTGTTTTTCCTGGCACCTTGTTAAACACGGTTGAAAGTCTGCATGCTGGGGCCAGCCCATGTTCTCTTTGTTCCCGCAAATGGCTCTCACTGACCTGGTCGACCAGGCTGGATGGGGTGCAAGCTTAGATGCTGGGGTTGCAAGAGAACAGGGAGCAGAATGGACCTAACTCTCCCCTGCCAGCAGTGCCCACCTCAGAGCCTCATGTTTGCCAGCCCTCTGAAGAACAGGGCTGCCTTGGACACTGACTCCACCATCTAATAACACTTATTATCAAGCCGCTCTTTCTACGTCTAAATTAAATCCTCATCCTGCAGTTTAGTGCCTCCCCTTTCTTTCTGCCCTCTGTAATGATGGAGAACAGCTGGTCAGCAGTCCCTGGAGAATAACCCTTCAAACACTTGAAAGCTATTAAGTTCCCTCCGAGTTCCGTCTTCTGCACACGGATAGTGAAGCTTTCTCCCACTTATTTCCTAAACTCACCTTTCCCTTTCTGGCTGTGGGTCCTTCTCCAGCTGCTTGCTTCTTGAAGCCATCTGGAAATCTGACTGCATGTTTTCCTAATGGTGTTGTTCCTGGGAAATGATGGTGGAGGACTTTGTTTCTGTCAGTCATTATTTTCTGGTGGACTTAGTCTTTCATTATCTTAGAATTTCTTTCATTGGCTTGAATTAACTGAAGAATTTCCCCAAATGTTTACGTATTCTGGGTCTGTAGAAGAATTGCTAGTAAAATAGTGTGTGCGTGTGCATATTTCTATGGGTATGATTTTTCTCTACTTTTTATTCATCTTTTCTGAAATACTATGTAATGTTATAATGTGTACTTTCATTTGAAATGTGGATTCAAGCCACATTTCTTTCTGTATTAGGCATGAATAGTAGCTTGTGTGTATATGCGTGTTTATATATGAATTCCTGCTCAGAATTCAAAGATAAGAAGGATTCCGAGGCTCTAGAGAGTTCAGCAGTGAAGAATAATGCTGAAACAAATGCATTGTAGCATTAACTATGGGTGAAAACAGGTGTGGTGGCATTATGGCCAAGTTATATGATGTCAAAATAATGATTGAAAAGTTAAAATAATAAATAATTGTATGTTTCAGTTCTTTTTATTCTCCCCTTTAGGAAACACAGGCATTTTATTGATATATATGGGAGAGCATCGTTCATTAATTTTTTACTCTGATTTTGTATACTAGGGCTGACCAGAAAACATCCAACCCTCAATGCCTCTATTTTTCATAGCACATGGCTGGGTACTTTCTGGACAGCCCTCATACCAGTACGTTTTAGTGCCTCCCTCACCTCAGCCACTGTACGCTTTTGGCTCACCATTAATCTTGGGGAACATCTCCATTCCCATTTTCCCATCACATCCTAGGAATTTCTTAACCCCTTCACAGCTTATTCACACAGCCCTATAAGTAGCCTGCTTTTTTCCTGTTCCATCACCAGGCTAGCCTGCCAACATCCTAGCTGGGTCCTTGACTCATGGCAGCCCCTTGCTCAAGAAGAGTTTGTGGTTCAGTACCACGTAATGGGTAACCCATCTAAATGCTTCTTCCTATTCACCAGCTTTTGCGTCTCTCTCAAAGTAGGTGCCATTCAATATACTTATTTTAGTTTCCTACTACTTCCCAGAAATGCATTTGTTTTAGAATTTATTTTTTAAGAGAGAGACAGACAGACAGAGAGAAGGGGTAAGACCCAGAGCAGTCTTGATAGTTGTACATCATTAGTTTTCAATATAACTTTTGACATAGTTTTTGATATAGTTTTACTCCACAGGTGGGCGCAGGTCTGCGCAGGTCTGCACAGGGCAGAAACCAGGCCGAGGGGCTTCCTCCCCCATAAGCTGGGGGCCTCCTACATGGGAAACACACCTGGGGTAGGATCCAAACCTGGGGCCTCCCACATGGGAAGCTTGCCCTGGCAAGAATGAACCTGAGGGCACATGCCTGTTCAGCATATGGGTCCGCATGGGCCAGGTCTGGGATTTGATCTTCAGACCCTGGGGCTGCAAGATAAGTATTCAACCCACTGAGCTATGCCAGTTTTCCCCAGGATTTTTAAAATGTATATTTTACATTCAAAGAATTTTTACCACCTGACCTAGAATCCCCTACCCTCTTTCTAGCCATCTAAATCATGTCCACTGTATGAAACCCATCATCCATTAAACTTTTCTAAATGTACATTTCCAGTTTTACTAATATAGCACCCTTCTCTAATCTCCTACAGAAATTATATTTTGTCACTTAGCCCAATTATATATAGTTTGTGCACCTCACTAATTGTTCTATGTGAACCAACTGGTCTTCTCTTGTTCAGTTAGACTCCAATTTCCTTCAGAAAACAGACCATACCTTCCTTTTTACCTATCTGTTTTATCCTCCTTTTTTTTGGTTTAATCTGCCCCGTAGCAGTGCTACGCTGAGAAATAGTACTCCAAACCTATCTGTTACATGAACTGCCACATAACCAGTCTGACTGCTTTTCACAATGATTAGATAGATTAAAAAAATAATTTGACCAGTCTTTGTGGGTTGGGATAGCTAGATTAATATTTCAGAAGGTATAGTTACTAGTGACATGAGTAAAGAAAAATGTTTTTTGGGATCACATGTAGTTAATAAATGATTCTCTTTTGGGTAAGAATAAAAGTGATTTCACTTTGACAGAGCTGAAAGTATTATTAATTACACAGATGCAAATATGGTATTGTGGAATAGCATAGGATGGCATGGAAATGCAGTTTCTCACCTGGCTTTGCATAAGGGGTGACAAGATGTTCAACACAAGATTTCTTTGCTCTGGCACAGTGAGCATATTAAAAATTGCAGGAAAAATTCAAAAGCAGGAAAAAAAATTAATCAATCACTAGTAAATAATATGCACTAGAAAAATTAGAAAGAAAACTGTTGGCTATGCTGGGTTCTGATGTTTTTGTAGTTTTTCCACGGAAGGTTTTAGAAATCCAGGAAAGACATTGGGGGACCTTAGCCTGGCCTTCATCCTCTCCCCCATGTGAAGGGGCTACCTGAAAGTGACCTGAGGCCAAAGCAAAACTGCCATAGGTTGGCATTTTTGAACCACAGCATAGTGGCTTAATTGATTTATACTTTAGTCTTTTCAAAAGACAGCTGAATGTCAAAGGTCTTTTTTTGTGTAGTACTAGAGAACTGGTTGTCAAACAACCTCTGCTCATTCAATAATTTATCCCATTTTGTAAAAGAAAGGCAGCTGACACGCAGTAAATCTACTCCATATTTAAATTACTACACTGAACAATAATAAGGAGAATGAAAAATCTTGTCCATTATTTAAAATTAAACATATATGAAACTGTTTTTTTCCCCCAAAAAATGATTACCAAAGGCTATGGTTTAAAGGCAGCTCTGAAGTCCTGAGTGGAATAAAAATGCCTAACAGTAGTTTGCAAATGGCAGTGGAATTATTTATTCTATTTTTCTCTATACATAAGGAATTGAGCTAAATGAACAATGTTTAAGTATGTCAGAATTTCATCAATTTTGCATGAGCATTCTCAAATATCCTGGTGGGGGTAATTGCTTGCAAATACATTTAAACTAATGATATGTTATATCCTTACTTGATATAAAACTATTAAAAAATACGTTATTGCATTTGACAATGCCATGCAGCTGGGTCACATCTTAATGACAGATTTCTGCATTTGTGAATTAAGATACACTCTGCTGGAAGCAAATATTTTGTAAAAATATAAGCTATGTATTATCTAAGTTTGATCATTCAGCTAAAATTTCTATTTTGTTTGTTAGAAGCTACAAGAGAGAGAAGAAGGCTTTGTCCCTTCTCTAAAATTGGGAAAGAAATCCAGAAGTATAATTGAATCCTCCTCACACCCCATTCCCCTCAGCAGGAGAGAGAGAACTTGTAAAATCTACCGTGTGGTTTTAAAGGTCCACTTAGAATGTGGTTTTCCATCCCTTGCAGGCTGAAGTGACTGACATGCCTCAAACCAATTAGAGAAAAGGGCCCCTTCCTCCCATGACAAAGGCATGTTTATTTTTAAGGGGATTAAACTAGCCTGAAAAGAAACACTGGATGGGAAAAATAATTCAAGGGAAAAAATCAAAGAAAAATTCACTTGCAGAAATAGTTTTATTAAAAGGAAAGTATGGTGATTTGCTGCGAGGAGTCTGGTCCTTCACTTTCAAGGGATAGTGGCTTTTCACATTTTTTCATCTGCTCTTTCTTTTGCCTGAGGTCAGTAGACCCAGGGTCCAGTTTGTATCAGCTTGGATTTTATTTGCCTGAATCTCACCGTAGGCTCTGTGATCAAAACCCCAGTGTGATTTCCCTTCTTGACAATGGGCTAAAATGCATATTAATTTGTCTCCAGTGCTAGGACTTGTGACTCCAAGATAGGTGGTAAAGCAGGCATTAAAGCTCATATGTGATTACGGAACTCGGGGAGTGAGCTTGGAATCCCACTGGAAGTCAGATGATGTTATGATTGCAGTGAAAGTATTGATATTCTTCCCTAATTGTTTCTTAGGACTCTGGGTTCTATTTATGATGTTATTACAGAGCTATGCATTATCTGCATAGTCACCAAGAAAAGGACTCTCATGAAGGAAAATGCATCCTACTGAGATAATGCCGCAAGCTACTGCTATACATCCAACGGCATATGTATGGTGTTGAAATAATAAGACAGCATGGAATAATGATGAATTCTTGTTCCCATCATGACAGAAAGCTTTCCTGAAATTATCACTATTACTGGCTTAATTGATCCATGCTCAGTGAAAAGATTTCAGCAAATGGATGGCTTTGGGATTCAATCCCTACTCCACAGTACAATTTCTGACAGTATCAGCCAAAGAAAGGCCAGTTAATCTTTGCAGAAGCTGTGATTGTCCTGCATAGAACACACACTGCACTCCAGAAGTGTGTGTGTATGCATGTGTGTATCATTACACACACACGTGTGTGCTCACATACACAATTTGGTTGATAGCTTGGGGTTGAAAAAATAAAGGTAAGATAAACTTGCCTCTGAAATAAGAGGAAGATAATTTTTCTCAGTGAGCAGACTTCACAGAGTGAAAAAATTACACATTATTGTCGCTTGGTGTTATATATGCGAAGCTCTCGCCTTGACTCGGTCGCCTAGCAGAACTAGATCTTTTATATGGCAAAGAACAGTACAATATACGTTTACTGCCGGGTTTTCAGTTACACGGTAATTCTGATACATATTCTCTCCCTTTCCTTAAAAGGCACATATGCTCTGATTTTCAACATCATTGAAGATTATTACAACTTCACTTCATAATACACTGTAAATTTTATTATAAAGCACCAATTCCTTGGCTCCTAAGAACAATCTTGGGGGAAAAGTGCACTATACTTCTTACTCTTTCAGTAATGTGAGAGGAGACCTAATGAAGCTCTTTATGCAAATATTCCAGTTATCAGGTAAAATCTTCACATAGAAAACCTGTCATATGTTGTAAAAAATTTTTATGTTATCAAATGCTAATGATGACTCAGAACACAGCCCACAGAGGATCTTTGAAATTCTTCATAAAAACTGTATTCTACCCCAATATCAGAGACCTTGGAAATTCCACTGCTCTGAAGACATGGGCTTGTAATTAGCATGGTGCAGGCTTCTCTGCCCTCTGAAACCATAATGTTAATTACAAAAATTACACTGTGTTTAAAAGTGCAATTAAGAGACTCCACCGCACAAAGGGAATCTTGGAACCTCTTTTCACACTTTGAAGCCAGGTCATAATGCAGCCCATAAAAAGGAGGCCAAGGCTCATTCCCTTTTAAAGGCTTCAGAAGATCAGAGAGGCGATCTCAGTAAGAATGAGCTCCACTGAGCTCTGCAGCAGTCTTAATGAACAGTGTTCTACCTGGAGCAAGGGAGACGGCAAAAGGAGAAAATTGGCTGAAAAATGATGGCTCTTCTGCACCCAGCTTGGCTATTGCCAACATCAATGCCCAGCTTGGGTCTACTTGGGACCAATACAGGAGTCATTTGCTTGGTCCTGGTATCTGTGTGGTTCCCATAGTGCGGCACATGTGTTTGTAAGTAAAACCCTAAGAAGGAGTTTTGGAGATTCAGGCCTATTTTTGTACTTTGTTCAGAATGTAACACTGTAAGATCTATTTGAACAAAAATTATACTGGGAAATAAGTCTCTCCTCTCCCCCATCTTCTTGGAGGAAATAATGGAGAGGAGTTGTAGGACTGCACTGAGCACTTACTTCATTGATTTAGAGGTCCGACTCAAGCTACACTGAGGACGAAGTGTGTTAATGGTTTATATCAAAACAATCAGTGTGGACTAGTGGGTAAAACACTGGACTAGAAACAGAGGTCTTGAACGAGAGTCTCAGGTCTGCAGCTGTATGATAGTGACATTTACATTCTCAAAACCTCAGTTTTCCTATCAGGAGAGTGGGAATAGTATAGATCTTGAGGAAGATCAAAATAGAATTATCTGGAATAAATTATTGGGAGCAAAAATATTCAGCAGTCTGTAAAGAGACGAGCATGTACAGATTAATATTGCTTCAAATATGCCTTGGATAAACATTGTGAGAATTTTGGTTAACTCTCGAGAAAGTTCTTTCTCGTCGTGCATGTGGGTGAAATTGAAACCCCACCCCAATTCGTGTTTAAGTCCTAAACTCCAGACTCTGAGAATGTGAGCTTTTTGGAAATAAGGTAGCTGCAGATGTAATTAGATAAGATGGGGTCATTGGAGGGAGACTTTAATCTAATAAAAAGGGGAAACTTGGGCACAGAGACAGATATGCATAGAAGGAAGACCACGTGAAGAGACAGTGAGAAGGCTGCCATCTACAAGCCAAGGAGAAAAACTTGGACCAGATTCTTCCCTCACAACCCCCAGAAATAAGCCAACCCTGCTGACACTTGGGTCTCTGAATTCTAGCCTCCAGAATTGTGTGAGACAGTAAATTTCCATTGTTTAAGCCACCCAATTTGTGGCACTTTGTTAGGGCAATCCTAAGAAAGTAGGAGGATACCCTGAAATTGAATATATCTTCTTTAGGGTTATTTTACTCTGGGGACTTTAAAATATCTTACCTGTCTTTCACACAAATATACATGAGATCACACAGACCTGTTCACTCACAGTGAGTCTTTAGATCACTCTTCTTCAATACTGGGCCTTCCCATACACTTTTATACTCCAGAAACCTATCCTAATCTCTTTGTTGGCTTCCTTTTATACTTTTCTTAGGGAACACGCTAGTCTGTGGACCTCTATTAGGACATGAATTAAGGAGTCACCTTCAGCTCTATTTCTATGAGGCAGCAGAAATGCTGCCTCAAATTTACTTATATCCCCCCAAATTTTATTTTTGCTTAAAGAGCAATGAATGATAGTGAATGAGGACATTTATACTAGCCAGAAATGTTTTTAAAGAGTTGTGGAATGGGACCAAAATGTTAGAAAGAAGTTAGAGAGAAGGTTCTTCTCTATTACAGAAGGTACCAGAAAGAGGGTGGTCTGGGAGAGAGGCTGTTTAGTGCTGGTATTTTGGAAAGCATACAGCAGAGAGAACTTTTCATGTCCTATTAGGCCTGTTGTATAGTTTCAGGTCCGGCACTGACCTGGTATCTCAGATAACAGTAATAGTTACTCTAGAACTATATACCGGTATATATAGTCACACTCTCTATATATATCAGATAAATTGTTTTTAAACTCTGAAAGACATTCTTATCACCCATTTTTTATGCTCATCCTCATTCTTTCTTGGAATCTTTCTCTCTGTCTCGTGGACCCCCCGCCATCCACACACACACACACACACACACACACACACACACACACACACAAGCATACATACTAAAGTTCAAGTGAAGAATTTTGCATCTGTTCACGGGCTATATATTTTTTGGAGATTTGCAAAATCTGCAAAAAATAAAAAATAAAAAAATAAATAAAGTGCATTTCTCAGGTGTCTAGAACACTTGCTGCCTAAGTAATTTCCATCAGGGGAATGTTTTATTCTGTGTCCCCTGAAGACTCGGGATGTGTTAACCACATCGTTTTGTACTCAGGAGCCCCTATGTGGTCTCTAAGCTGGTGCACTTTGCTTAATCCTTCCTTCCATTTACAAATAAGTTTCTTGTGAAGTCTAATGTGAAAACTCCCAACACTGCCCAATAAATCACCTACCTGACCTTTTGTAGAAACACTGAAGGTTGGTGGTGAAACCGATTTAAAGTGGGGAGGGAATTCCTAGCCCCCCTTCCACCCCCTCCACACACAACCCCGGAAGACCCGCACAGTGTGCTGCCCGTCGGGCTGGGCTGTTGGGCCTACGTGTCTGGAAAAATTCACTTCTTCCTCCTTCATCTTCTACCTGCCCGACTCGTTACAGAACCAGACAGTTTACATATGTGATCCTTCCTATTTAGAAAATTAATGGTGTTTTCTGGCTCCAAATCACAGCTTGTGGTGCTCTGCAGGCGATGAAAAACTTGGCCAGCGTCAGCAGCAAGGCAGCCATTAGGAAATTAACCCTCGGTGACCAAGGAGCAAAGGCAGGCAAGCAGGGTCCTGGGGATGTGGCAGGCTGTAGCTTTCAGGTGTCCATACATATGTTAGCCGTGTAGGAACAGCACACACGGGGCCCCCCGAGAGCGTCTAGTTAGCATGTTTGTGGTTGGCCACCGCGGAGAGGGCACGGACAGAGCACTTGGCAGCCAGAGCAACCAATATGCCACGCTTTTTATGAGAACTCAGGAGAAAGCCCCGGGCCCAGCTCAGAATCCCAGCCATCACTGCCTTGGCGCTACCTGGTTAGAAGATGTGCTATTCGTCGTCGTCCCTACATGCCTCCGTGTCACACTCCTGCGCTGTGTTCTCCCTGCTCGCCTCAGGACACGGCTGGCCGGGGACTGAGTCCTAACAGCCAGGGTGGAAGAAAACCTTAGGGTGCTTACTTCGCGTGAAGTCATCTGCTTGCTTTCTTGGAGGGTTTTTTGTTTGTTTGTTTGTGTTGTGTATGGGAGCCAGAAGGGACTATTTTCTTGAGTAGTTTTGAAATGGTGTGTGTGTGTGTGTGTGTGTGTGTGTGTGTGTGTGTGTGTGTAGGGTGACCAGGGTCAGGGTATGGGGGGTTGGAACTATGAAGTCTGTCTGTAGGGATTTTTTTTTTTTTTTGAGGGAAATCAACATTCTTTGGACCATTGTCATAATTTTCTCTTTTCACAGTAAAGACTGAGCCGGTGTATTTGGAAGGTTCAACTCTGGTCCTAGATTTATCCTTGATGAATGTAAAATCATTTTCCTTGTCCTGCCCCAATGGAACCAACATCAGGGACCCCCAGGATCAAATGCACTGAGGCATGCTTTTTTCTATTTGTTTCTTAAACGGGTGAGATGCAGTGGCTCTAGATTCTGAGCAGTCATGGATCCCTGAGCCTCCCACTGAGGAGAGAAAAAAAGATGATCGGAGACTGCAGACTTTCTGTCTCTATCTCTTGCACACCTATCATGCAATCCTGAAGTTAATTTTATTTTAAGGTGCCTAGTGCAGGAAAACACAGCTGCTTATTTTGCTGCATCTGAATTCTGTGCTCCATGGTGTTCAGTGAAATCAGGCTACATTCATCTCTAACACTGTGTAACATAAGCTTTCATACAAACAGGGGTAAATAACAGTGGCACATTAATTACTCCTTTCTAGTTTAGTCTGACGAAAATGTACTAAAATGAAGACTAATATAATTATAGATGATGCATTTTCAATTAGCCTTTGTTAATACTATTAATAAGATTAATAATATATACTAAAAATGTCAATATGCTTATCTAAATAAATTTTTTAAATCACCCTTTCGAGTCCCAGCATCAAACATTAAGGCACAGCATCTTAATTACAAGTGCTCATCAAGGAAGTTAAATGGAGAGCGTCCCTCAAGTGAAGCAGAACAGAACGAGGCAAAGCCCCGAAGCTGCCTGTGTGCTCACCTTTCTCGGCCCCATTTGGCATTTCTATAAACCTCAGTGTTTGCGGAGAGAACATACCCAAATCACACTGAGTGTCTCATTCTCTAACACACACATACATGTAAATGACCTCTTTCTGAACTGAATGATAAAATGCGGGTTTTGCCTTTATAATTTTAATAATATACAGCACGACTGTGACTGGTGTTAATGTATAGAATTAATTGTCCCAGTGAGACATTTCTTCCCCCCAAAGCAATAAGAGCTGGATTCTCCTTGAGAATGTGAACACCCTCTGGTACACTAATAAAATGGAAAAGGTTCACAAAATAATATCCTAAATAATTGGGTTCCTGGTACCAAAGACCCCATGTAGTTTCTCTGAAGCAATCTAAAAAAAAAAAAAAAAAAAAAAAAAAAAAAAAAAAAATTGTGATTATTCCTTTGGACTTAATAAAACATAATTGAAAAAGTATCAGTGAGGATAACATAGAGATATATTCATGTCTCCTTAATATTTTTAAAGGTGAAATACTTAACACTTTCTCATTAGTAAGGAGAAAACATGTTTTGCAAGTAAATAATGAAGTTTACTTGGCTAAAAATGTATTGGTAGCATGCCCAGACTCCCCCACCCGTGTATGTGAGTGTGTGTGTGAGTGTGTGTGTGTGTGATGTGATCATTAAAACTTTTCAACAGCTCCAGTTTGTAAAACCACTGGTCCTTTTGTCCCCCAGAAACTGAGAAACTTCGTACTCCTACGGTGCTGTATTCATAAACAAATTAGTGTCCTTTGAAAGATGGACTGTGAGTGTGTGAGTGTGAGTGTGTGTGTGTGTGTGTGTGTGTTGGGTGGGGGGAGTGGGAGCACAAAACTGTTCTCTTGCCTGGATAGATGTTTTCATCCCAATAGTTTTTTTTCCCCCCTTCAGACATAAAGGCTTACCCAGACTGAAAATCTTACCCCTTCTTTTTTTTTTTTTCCCTACTTATCTTTACCTGCTTATTTGCTTGTTCTTTTGTACAAACACCAGGAAGGAAAAAAACAACAAAAAACAGTGGCTGGAAATGAACATAATTTCCCATGAAGAAAGAGGAGCTCTGGAGAGTGTTGGGGACCGGGAGGGACACTGGGAAATGCAAACGGGACTCAGGAAAGAGCGGGGGATGCTGGAGCGACAGAATACTGAAGATAGTTGTCCCAGCTACGAGATAAAAGCTACATTACATGAAATTAATGGAGGCTGTCTGTGACATACATGAATCACTGTTTCAACACTAAGAAACCAGCACAAAAGAATAAAGAAATCTGAGTACTAACTACATCTTCAAAGGTCTCCTATTTACCCAGCTATTCTGGGTACTGACACAAGTGGGGGGAAATATAAGAAAAAAGCACTGCTGTGATCGAATGAATGTGACCATATGAGCTATATTGGAGCCGTATGCATCCTATTTAGCTGATATCAAACACAGTTTAATGAAAGTTAAATAGTTTCTGAGGAGTGCATGAGCTGGAACAGATTAGATTCCACCGAGGGGTCTCTCAGCATATTGTTGCTCACATGTATTCCCCGCTCAGGGCTGCTACAATTCCAGCACTCCATTAGCAATACACAAAAGACTTATGCAGATAGCGGGCATAAGCTCCTACCGCCATGTTGGGAAATAAAACACACACACACACACACACACACACACACACGCACACACAGATGAAGGTTTTGTTCAGTGTGTTCATCTCAAAATAGATCCCTGTCATTCCAAACTGATAAGAGCATTCATAAGAAGAAGGAAATAGCTGCCTATATTTTTAAATAGAGAAATATGTGAACGGCCTCCAACAGGAGATGTTGCATCAGGCACATAAGGAGAGGTTGATCTTTCAGAGGACAATGACATGGGTAACTGTGATGCCCTTTTGATTCATAAGCAATAACTGGGTTAAATGTCGGGTAGCTTCCCTGTTAACACCCCATGAAGTTACAGGGGTATATGCTTCTGCAAACCCTCACACACACAGCCTTCCTCAGCAACGCCTCATTTTTAAAATGTACAATCCCTTCCAGAAATACTGCTGAACAGCCTGTCCATCTATTCACATGGCTGTCGCAAAAACTGACATGAATTGCAATTAATAATTTCATTACTTGGCAAAGATTTTTTTTTAGCTTCTCCACAATTAAATTGTCTATGTGCTTTTTTTCCTTCCTTCTGTCCAAGCCTCCCCTGCTCTGTCTTTATTGAGCTGACTTTCCAGGGACAATGGCAGTGGTATTTTAATTTAAATAAACAGGAGAAATCTTTCCTATTGGTCTATCTGCAAAGTGGCCAGAATGGTTGAATAGAATGGTATCGTTTGCTCCTTTTAGATGAAGAATAAGAGAAGTCAGTTCCAGCCTTACCTGTGGTCACTTTTTCACACTGACATAATTGCACTCAAACTTCATTACTCTGTGCCCAGCATTTTCTCTGAGCGAGACTGGGCTCCACTGACGAATGCTCCCTGTACCCAGAGAGCGCACAGTTTAGCATAGAGTGTTTTCAGTGGCAAGATACATTTGACCCCCATCCCTAGAGGAAATTTGGCAATATCTGGAGACATGTATCGGTATTTTAGTTGTCCCAATGGAGGAATATTACTGGAATCTGGGGACAGAGGCCAGAAATGCTACTGAACACCCTAGAGCATATAGGACAGCCCCCACATTGAGACTTGTCCAACCCAAAATGTCAATGGTGCTGGGACCTAGGGAGATGTTTGTTTCCGAGGAAAGAGCGAAGTGTGACTCGTAGGAAACATTGCGCTCTCTGGTGTATCTCCACCTGTTCCGATTCCCACTTCTCCCCTGGTGGCTCCCAGGTGCTGAGGGAGGTTCGTTTGGCATTTAGCTTAAACTTAAGGCGTGAACCCTTAGCCTTCTGCAGTCAGAGACAATGCTCCATGTGTTTGGAAACCTTTTTTAGTTTCTTAACTGCCTGAGATTAGGGGCAAGGGATCCTCTGTATATTCAGCCAAGGAAAACAGAATACACCATGCATTTGTCATCTATTTTTTTCTCATCCGTAGGGAGACTGTTCTTTTATTACTATTCAGTACCTTCTATAAGGGTTGGAATTTTACCAGTCCTCTCTTCTATGTCCTCTTATTATTATTCCTAGGGATGTAAATGGCCTCATATTAGGGAACTGAGTGTCCATTTAGGGTGGCTTGTCAGATGCTCTAAGGTAATTGGCTCTATTTCTTCACCTCTGTGCTCAGGTATAATAATTTAATTAAGAAACAGAGGAGGTGTTGAAGTTGTCACCAGCTGCCTGTTCTGGTCAAGAAGGATTTACCCACATTATTCCTGCTGTCTTTGTCACCATGTTATGTAATCACATTTTATGTGACATCACGTCAGGAGTGGTGCACACATTGAAAGTTGCCTCCATCTGGTGGTGACAAAATGGGGGGCGACTGTCCTGTTAGGCAACATCAACTAGCCTAGAATCTCTATAAAAATATTGATGGATATGTTCTACACTTCCTCTTTGATTTGTGCGCTTCAGATAATTGGGACTGTAACATCACTGTGGCTAGAAGCTGAAGCATAATTTATAATGAACTGATAGCAAAGTTTATCTACTATGACTAATAATCATAATGTAGTAACAGGAATGTCAGTCATAATAAGAAGGAACTAATTAGAGTGGAAAACAATATCTCTCCTTAAGAAACCTTACCTAGCTGAGAAAATAAGATGTGTAGTTGGTAGAACATGTGCTAATTCATTTAGCACAGTGAACCCAAGTAACAGCACTTACATGGAATGATTGATTGACCCAGGAAAGAATTCACATGGAAACTAATTGATTGAGGATAACTCTCCTACCACCTTTACCTGTGACATGAACCACTTGACAATGGCACTGGGATGCTGTTGCATACAGTAGCCCAAAGCAATTATTTCCTAGAAAATGACTCCTCACGTGTTCTTAGATGTATCAGCTGGACTAAGTGTCGAGTGAAGAGGGAAGGCTGGTTGCAATGGTGATTGCAAAGGCATATTTTTGATAAAGAAATGTCATCAATGAAGTGAGACTACATTCTTGCTGATTGGCAAGGTTTGGGGAATATTTAGAGGGACTTATTACAGCATGCCGTGAGGATTTCAAGAAGCTTGCAACAGTTTCTCTTTAACCTGCAGGTGGCATTAGTAGTAAAAATGTATTTTCTATCTTTCTTGAAAAAATATTCAGCAATGAAGTGAGGGAAACAGTAAAGGGCTTCGCAGCATGACTCAATTAGAGGAGCAAGCCCGATTCATTGCAGATGGCTTTTTGCTATGTTTAATAATCCAGGAAACTCAATGATCCAAATCCAGAAATAGTAAACTATAATTCTTATAGGAATAGAAAAATCTGGGGAAGTTTTTTTCTTTTGCTTGAGTTTGGAATACAAACACACATCTCTATGCATGCATGTGCATACACACGCCTTTGTGACTCTGCGTGGGAGGCCAAGAATTTGAGCGCTGGGAGAAAACTTGCTTCTTTACTTACAGAGCGAGAATGGAAACTCAACAAAGTGTGTTCAAACTCTCTTTCCAAAACCAATCCTCTCATTCTCCTTCATTGATGCTGGCCTTATATACACATATATGTAGTCTAGAGAAAGTGTCATGCTCACCTAGCAGTTCCTATGGCCATGGTACGTACTTTCCGCTTCTTTATGGTGTAATAGCAACTTTCCACTTCTTTATGGTGAAATGGCAACTTCCTGACTGCACTGGCCAAGCAAGTTCTAAAGTGCGATGGACCATCTCAAGCTTGTCCAACCTGCAGCCCACAGGCCACATGAGGCGCAGGACAGCTTTGAATGCGGCCCAACACAAATTTATAAACTTCCTTAAAACAGTAGGAGATATTTTTCTGTACAATTTTTTTAAGTTCATCAGCTATTGTTAGGGTATTTTATGTGTGACCCAAGACAATTCTTCTTCCAATGTGGCCCAGGGAAGCCAAAAGTTTGGAAAACCCTGGAATATCTGGAATAGAGATAACTTAGTGAGGTGTTCTCTCCCATCTCTCCAGATACCGTAGCTGTCAATCTAACTACTTATCCCTGGTAATGAGAATGGAAAGAAAGCTAAAACAGTATTCCTTTAGAAGCCCCAAGACATCAAAGAGATTACCAGCTCAGGAAAATGCACAGAACAGGTGTAAAACCTGTTGAGATTGGGGTCTGGAATCTTATTCTCTGTTAGATGGAGCAGGATCACTACGGGGAAAAGATGCTATGTATGGTAGTCCAGCATGGCATTTGCATACAGTCTCTAGGCATATCCTTTAATGAAAACATGGCCTTCTAGTAGGAAGAGAACACAAAGAAACGGTGAACACTCATTGCAGTTCTTGTAAACATAAAACTCAGGTTGATGGATAATGATTCTTCAAAAACAGGTCATTAACCACTAACCCGTAAATTGAGAGGTTCTTCTGAACTGAGTGTTTTCTTCTCTGATGTTTCTCACACTTGCATGCTTTATTGTTTATGTCTCTGCTACCCTTCTAAAGGACATTGGGGTACTTTGTTGATTTCTAATAGTCAGTTCAATATGCCAGAAGGAGATCTCTAGCCATGAGATCTAGTTCTTAAAGTTGTTTTTTTTTTAGATAAACTGATATGGAGGCCACTATCTTATCAAATATTTAATGCTGATATAAGATGAAGCAGTCTATCAATGAATTAGTTACATCAAGCTTTTATCAAGCCTGCAAATTATGGTCTAAAATTTCCCATTTCTCATTAACCTCTGTCTAGTATTACCATCTCTACGGCTTCAGTTCACAGGCTGTCAGCCTCCCGGACACCCAGCCCCTCACCCCACCAGAACCAGTAGGAGTTCCCGTCAATCAGTCCATTTCCACTGAAGGCTGCACTGCCTCCTTGTCCGCTGAAATCTGAGTGGTGATGGGATAGGGCTGTGCGTTGGAGCTCTGTGGTCCCCTGTCATGACTGAAACCCTGCAGCCCAGAGAGCCCCCAGGCTGTGCAGCAGGTCTGTGGGGAAGTGGCGAGATGGCTTTCTCCATTGGTGTCTTCTACTACTAGAGGGGCTTCCAGGGCATTCTCTGTGCCCTAAGACTTAGTATCCAGCAGAAGAGCGTCTCCAGGGATAACGTATATCCTCTGAGCTCCCCCCAGCACTCTGAGACAAGTATCACGGAGGCGGGACTGGGACACAAAGCCACCATACCTACAGCACAAACAATCTTGTCTTAGATGTGCTGTGCATCAGAACCGGCGTTCCCATGTGTACTGACACACCGCACTCAGCTTAGACTTCATGCGTTCAAGGTCATTTTATCTGGTGTCCCCTTGTTTTTTCTTCCTACTGGGTCTTGCTGGGGACATGGACACTTTGATTTTTTCAGTCTTCTTAACTCCAGATCTTGGTCTATTTTACTCCATATCTTGTACACAAAAGAAATCCACTAATCTTCTCATTCAGGCTAAAATATTATTTATACTAAATTTAGTACATGTGGTCCAATAAATAATTTTTTTTCTTTCTAATTTGAAAAGTTACTATTTCAAAAGACTGACAAGGTGCTATGGATTAAATATTTGTGCCCTTCCAAAATTCATATGTTGAAACCCTAATCCCTAAAGTGATAATATTTGGAGATGGGGCTTTTGGGAGAAAATCAGGGCACAAGGGTGGAACCTTCATGATTGGATTAGTTCCCTTCTAAAAGGAAAACTCAGAGAACTTGCTCTCTCTCTCTCTCTCTCTCTCTCTCTCTCTCTCTCTCTCTCTCTCTCTCTCTCTCCCCTGTGAGGATACCTGCCAAAGAGGAGGAATGTCCTTGCCAGAACCCAATCATCCTGGCACCTTGATCTCAGACTTCTCAGCCTCCAGAAATGTGGGAAACCAATTTCTGTTGTGTAAGCCACCTAGTCTATGGTATTCTGTTACAGCGGACTGGGGCCAACTAAGACACATGGCTATAAATTATGTCACAATTGGTTTTATATTTAACAAATAACTTTTTAAATGTCACATGAAACCAAGATGGTGTTAGAAAATCCAGACATGTGATAGCTCAGTTTCAGTGTAAGCAATAGTAATGATCTTCAGTAGTTGAAAAGAACATTGTACTTAGTCACTGCTAACTAGAGTTCTCTTATTAATCCCTTCATTCTGTCAGGGTTTCAGCTCCTATATATTGCAGAATATATATGGGTTCTATATAGCAATTTATGAGAATACTGCCACTTAATTATGTGCTATGATAATCTCTCCCTTGACAGTGTTTTCTGCTCCTGGCTACAACCTGAATGGGCGATAGCACCTCAGGTTTCACTTGTACAACTGTTGTACACGCTTCAACTCATTTGTACTTCAACAGGTTTGGTGATGTATTATTTTAGTGCCATGGACTTCTCTTCAAAGATCCTTTATAGATAAGAGGGAGCCCTGTTGTGTTTTTTTTTTTTTATGATTCAAATATATGCCTCCCACCTGTAACCATTCATAAGATAAAAAAAATTACCACTCCTTGTAAATCCACTAATATGTGTTTGACTTTTGTTTCTCTTGGACTTGTTTCCATTTTTACTCTATAAATGTACACTGGACTAGCTCTAAATTTTCCCCAAACCCTATACTCCACAATTGCTCTAAGACATGCATGTGCGTGCGTGTGCACGTGCACACACACAAACATTCCTTCAAGTATATGCGACTGGGAGGGTACACACTTCCAGTTATAAGATGAATAAGATCTAATGTACAGCACGGTGATTACAGTTAATGATACTGTATTATATACATGAAAGTTGTGAAGAGAGTAAATCTTAAATGTTCTCACCACAAAAAAGAAATGGTAATTATACAATGTGCTAGAGATGTTAGCTAATGCTATGGTGGTAATCATTTTGCAGTATATAAGTGTATCAAATCAACACGTTGTACACCTCAAACTTACACAATTTTATATGTCAATTATATCTCAGCAAAGTTGGGAAAAAACAGTATATACAACTGTATCCAATTATTTATTTTATGTTCTATTCTATGCACAATTCTGAAAAGATTTCATGATTACAAAACAATGACTTCAAATTTTTGGAGCAGAGAAGTTAAACTTTTGGGGAAAATAGGAAAAGGAAACTATGAAGGTAGAGCATAGGAGACAGGAAATTGAGGGGTTACGTCCTGGCTTTATAACTTAACCACTGTCTGTCTCAACTTACTCATCTTGGATATAAGAATCATAATACTTGTTACATGTGGTTTATACTGTTACCAAAACAAATAAAACTAAGGAAATACTTTGAAAAACATAAAATGGTGTGCCAGTGTTAGATGTAACACTGCTGAAAACATCTAGATAACCTGTAGCATACCCAGCAATGGCCAGGAGCCCACCCAGCATGGACCTGGTATACCTTCTGCACTTGCTAGGGGAAACCTGGATCTTGAGGAGGCACATACCTGTGGGTTTGGGCCTTATGAACAGTGACACATTCTAATAGGTTGCAGCAAATCCTTTATGAAAATTCTCCTTCCTTCTTTCATTTGACAGAGAAAATCAACACACGTGAGAAGAGATGATTGTCCCAAGCGAAAAGAAGGTTGTGTAGAGTGGGTGATGCATGGAAGGATGCTTATGTCAGAGATGAGTACAGGAGGTGGCAATATGGAAAGTGCTTTGGACTCTGCAGCTGGAAGATGCTGTGAAAGGAGATAGAAAGGAAGCTCCCCACTAACCCCCCCCCCGCCCCGAGTGCTAGCCCCTTAAAGAAGGAAACACTGATACAGTAAAAATCAGACATTTTTATAAAGGACTTACTTTAAGATCCATTGGTTTTGACTGAGGTATACATATTTCTAAATTTCTGCCCCTTTGCAAACACATTTTTTCTAACCATATAGCAAGAGATCTGCGTTCCTAGCTGATTTGCATGAATTCTTAATTTTTGTTAACAACTCTGGCAATTCACCAATGACTCCTCCCACTGAAGGGCTCAGGGAGGAAGGGACCAATGATTTATAGCAGTACTGTGTCTTTGCTTGTTGAATTGAACTCAATTGCTGGAGTATTCATTTAGATACTAGGTGGGCAAGTGAGTAGCCAACAGACTGAAGCCAATCAAAAGATTATTACTGCCAACAGGCGACAGGTTGAAAGTGCTGCTTCCTTTGACTCCTCTGTACTGTCTATCTCTCACTTCCTCTCCCTGATCCCAGAACTCACACAAAAACCTGACGCCGTCTGTGTGGGTCAGCCAGTTAAACTTGTGCTGATGGTTATACAGAATGGTGGGATCACAGTGTTTAAGGAGCCTCAGAAGTTGTCTAGCCTATAGGTGCCTGTAGGTAACTGTAGGGAGCCCTAGTGAATGAGCATTTTCAAATATCAGTAATGAGTTTGGGAGAAGGCAGCACATTCCACTGCTGGACAACGCTGTTGGAAATTGTCCTTGACATGAGACCAAAGTCTTCCTCTTGGAATTTATACTCACCCTTGATTCTACTTTTGTTCTGTGAGGCAAAAAATCCAGAGTCTCTGCTCTTCTTTCTAGAAGATATGCCTCCAAAACTTGAGAACAGCTTTCATGTCTCCATCTTCTCTCTTCTCTGCGGTTCCTCTAATGTTCATGGAATGCGGTTTTCTTGTCTTTCCAGCACCATCTAATGGCACCTTCCCCTTGCCAAGGCTCTTCTTAAATTGCTGCACCAACATTTGGGTGTGATTGCCCATATTGCCTTTCTTACGAGCCCCGTTCCTACTGTTGCACATTTGCATATTATCTTTGGTCCCAGTAAACCATAGATTCTGGGGTAACTATTCCATTAAAGCCAACAAAATGACCAGAAACATTCTGATAACATCTGCTAGTTCTTATCTGAAATAGCTTTGGAGTCATCAGTTCTGCTTCAAGAAGTGTTTCTAGGGCTGTGTGGCATGGCTTGAACTTTTGATATGCTCTTTAAGAGAATCTAAATTTACTGAGTTAGTAAAACTATAGACACAGGCAAAAGCGATAACTGAGCAAGGGGAGGTAAGGAATGGCATCAGCCAAAGGGAAGAATGGGAAGGCTGCTCAGAGGAGAGGAAGGCAAATGGTTGCTGCAGAAAAGAAAGTGCTTTGGTGGTAAATATGGAATCAACCCAAAGGACAGGAGTGACCTATTGTGCAGATATGCCAGTGTGTACGTGATATGAATCGAGGGGTCCTAAAACAGTACCAGTTTCCACATATTTGTTGTACTTCTCTTACCACCAGAAATTCTCATGTGGTTAACATCATTTGCTTAAGGCCACCATAAAAATATAAATGTTCTCTGGAAAAATTATTACTCCATTATGAACCAGTGACACCTTAGCTATATTGACTAGATCGGTACACTAACTGGTCACTGGGTGGATTCTCTAAGGGAATTGCCTCCAAAACTGATATGTTTTAATTGGGTGACAATAAAGAAGAGCATAAAAAGACAGTTTCAAATCATGGTGGAATAAGGGGTGAAGAAGAAAGACAGACATAAGGATTCGGTGGGGAGTGTGCTGCTCGATGCAAGTGGGGTGTCCCCCTGTGGAGCTCTCCGCGGGTATGGAACTGGGAGTTGGATGACTGCATGGTAGATGCTGCAAAGCTGCTCAAAAGGAATATTAATAAATCTCTTAAGCTGAAACACTATGGAGGGAGACCCTGAGGAAATATCTACAGAGCTTGAGTTCAGGAACTATGAATCGGCTGGATAGGCATGATGTCTAGTTCTTTGATTTTTAATTACCATTTTCTACTTTTGAACAGACTTAAATGACTTCAGAGTTATAAACTATAAGTGGAAATATGATTTGCTTTTCTGCTTTTTTCCTTTTTATTTTATTCTCTTTGATTCCCCCCTCCCCATTTTATTCCTGCTGTTGTCCTGGCCAAGCCCCCAAAGAGTGATGAATTAGGAGGAATTTGGAAAGTAGATTGTAAATGGGGTAAAAGATTAGGAAGAATAATTTTTATATTCCTTATGATCCTGAACTAGAAGGACTCTTTGACTTCCAGTGACAGAGAACAACTTAATGTAACTTAGGTACAAATGTATATTTATTTTCATAAAGAATGTAAATGGGAGGGTAGTTCCAGGGATGCCTCACCCTACCCTGAGACTTCAGTGCCAGCCTCTCTCTCTCTCTCTCCTTCCTTTCCCCTATTTCTTGTATGCATTTCTTTTTCTGCCGATTAGGTTTATTGTTTCCTACCATGGAGGGACTTTCTCCATACTGTAGGCTTACATCTTCACAACATTATGATCATATGAAAACTAGATCTTTTTTCTTTAGAACAGTTACAGAAAAAATGTAAAACAGAAAAGTGTTTATTCCCAGAATAACCAACCAAGGTGAATGGTGCTGTAATTGGCTAATTCAGGATTCCGTGGAACTCCCAGGACCAGGCAGCTGGTATCTGTTACCAGATAGGGAGAGAAGGGATGTTGGACAAGAACCACAATAGAAAGGAAGATTGGGGGAGTCATTAGATAGCAGTGTCCTCACATTCTGAACGAGAGTGATCTTGGTGGGGTTCCTTATGACCTGCAACTACTTATACAATTTTGAAATGCACTTTATTAGTCTGCTAAGGCTGCCATAACAAAGTCCCATGGACTAGGTGACTGAAAAAGGAAATGTACTCTCTCACAGTTCTGGAGGCTGGAAGTCCAAGATCACAGTGCCAGCAGGGCTGGTTTTTCTTGAAGCCTCTCTTTTTGGTTTACAAATGGCCTCCATCTCACTGTGTCTTCACAAGGTCTTTCCATTGTATACACACACTCCTACTGTCTCTCTCTCTCTCTTTTTAAGATTTATTTTGTTATTATTCAAAAGAGGATGAGAGAGAGAGAGAGAGAAAGAGAGAAAAAGAGAGAGAGAGAGAGAGAAGAGGGGAGGGCCTAGAACAATCTCTATAGTTGTACATCATTAGTTGTGACATAGTTTTATTACACACGGGTGGATGTGGGACCTGGTGGGGCAGGAACCTGAACCAGGGGCCTCCCACATAAGAGGTAAGAACCTTCTCCACCAGGCCATCCTGGTGGTTACCAGTTGTAAAGCAGTTCAACTTGGGGTTTGCAGGGGTTGGTCCAGGAATCAAACCCTGGACCGTGTGATTATGAGGCTGGTGATAAACTGCTAAGCTATCCCAACATCCCACTCTCTTTCTTTTTATGAGAATTCTAGTCATATTGGATTTGAGTCTCACCCTTATGACCTCATTTAACCTTAATTAACTCCTTAAATGCCCCCTTTCCAAGAACAATCACTTTAGGGGTTAGGGCATCAATATAAGAATTTTGAGGGCACATAATTCAGTCCATAACATGGACTAATCTAGGTATCATGAAGGATATGGGCCCGGTTTGGTGTCTGAGTTTAATTTTTCCCCTAAGTCTTAGAAGGTGTGTATAAATCAGGGAAGGTAGACCCAGAAGAAACAAATACGTAGAATATTTGCTGTATAATTGAGAAAATAAAGATCATGTGGTTAGGGCTGAAGAACAGATCTAGTGAACTAAGTTCCCAGAAGCCCTCCCCAAAGAGGAAGTCCCTAGCCTTTGGGAGAGGCAAGTGCTTCTGTGCCGAGTTAAGGAACATTTTGTTTCAGCTCTCGTCTGATGGAGAAGTTGTGTAATTTTTGGCAGTGCCATCATCTGAGAGCTAAGTTTTTTAAAATGTTGAGGAAAATATAATACTTTTCTGCAAATGTGAATGCACATGGAACCCTGTTGCTGGCTAATTTCCAACAGAGAAAATAGCTACATATTCAAAATATCTATGGGTGGACACTTAAAATTATCATTGCGATTAAAAGGCAGTTTATGGCAGAACTCTTGTTTGAACTAAAGTGGAAACCCAGTCTCTATACTGAGAGAAAAATAATCTGGTAGGCCCTGTTATTTAATAGGAAGAAATGAGGTTTAGGGGAATGGAAATAAAAGCATTTTTAGAAATCAACTAGGTCTGGGGAATAATTACTATTATGGTCCATTGAATGGAAGCTGTGTGTTTGTTCACTTGGTATAGTTCATTTATAATCTTTCTACCTACATACACAGACTACATTTGGGGTGTGTGTATGTGTGTGTGTGTGT
>PVKE010011230.1:0-40711 GCA_004027555.1 Craseonycteris thonglongyai
AAGAATTTCTTAGTCACATATACTCTCAGCCTCAGGGGTGCTGAACGTTACAACCCATGGAGGACTGCTAGGGGTTGCACTTAGGAGCAGCATGAACCAGCATAGACTGTGAGAAAAAGGCTTACTAGTGACAGCAGTGTGATTAGCTTAATTGTGTAATTTCTTGGGCTGGCATGGAGGTAAAATATGTTAGTTTAAAGATCCAATAGGGTTCAAGTGGTCTGGATAATAGGGGAACTAACAAGGGGAACCCTTTTCTGCTAGAAGGATTCTAGTCTTAAATTACCCTACATTTAGTGAGAGCAGGGCAACTCAGAGCTAGGCCTTTAATGTATTATGAGGCTTAAGGATGTCTGTCGTGTATTAATATTATGATATTTTACATATAATTTCATAACCTTACAATGGTATAGATACATTTACCACTTTCATACCCTGTATTATTTAAGTATTCATTTTAGTCCTACATTAAATATAACATTACATTATTAGTTTAAACCATTAAATATATTTTTTAATTATTTTAAAAACAGAACATTATTTTATTCTATTACATATGATTATTTATAATTTCTGGTGCCATGTTTTCCTTTGAATACATCTCAGTGTTCATATAACATCACGTTTCTTTGACTTGAAGAACCTCTTTTACTAGTTTTAAATGCCTAGTCCACTGGAGGCAAATTTTTTCAGTTCCTGTTTCTCTAAAATATCATTATTTCATCATAACTTCTGAAGAACAGTTTAGCTGAATATAGATTTCTCGATGGACAATTTTCTTTTTTTCTTTCTGTACTTCCATTGCCACCTAGACTACATTTTCTTTAACAAAAAATCTGCTTAATTTATACCTTTGTTTATGTTTGTCTTATGTGTATATTTTTCCTCTACAGGCTTGGAAGATTTTCTTTCTCTTTGTTTTTAAGTGTTTGTGCATGATATGCCTATATGATTTTTGTTGTTGTTTCTGTTATCCTCCTATAGATTTTACTGAGCTTCTTGAACCTAAGGATTAATACTTTTCATCAAGTTTGAAAATTTGTCATTATTTTTAATGAATTTTTTTTGCCACAACATCTCTCTCCTCTCCTTCACGGTCTCTGTTTACAAATACTGTATATTTGATTGTTTGATATTTTCCACATGTCTCTGTGTTCAGTTTTTCAGCCTTTTATCTTCTATGTTTTAGTTTTCATGGTTTCTATTTACTTGTTATAAATTTGCTAATCGTTTTTCTGCAATTCTAGGTTTTGAATCGTATGTGGTGATATTAATTTCAGATATTGTATTTTAAGTTCTAGAATTTTATTAGGTGTTTTTTCACAGTTTCTATTTATCTATACATATTCCCCATAGTTTCCTTTAATATTTTTATCTCTTTTCATAAATCCTCAAACTTATTTAAAATTACTGTTTTAAAAATTTAACCTGCTGTTTTTATCATTTTTGTATTTGGTAAGTTTGTGTTATTGACTGTTTTTCCTGTTAATTAACAAGTCATATTTTCCTGATTCTTCACTTTGGATTGGCTGTTGAGTATTTTAGATACTACATGATGATTGTAAATAGTGTTGGATTTTATTTTGGTAAGAAGCTTATTTAATGACAGGCCATCTTGTCCTTATGAGGTGTTTTTAAAATATGCATTTTAGCGTAAATCTAAAGAAGCACAAAATCTGAAACTAGGGTATATTTGTACCTGAGGCACAGCTTGTCTGTTGTCTCAGTTGAATGCTCTGAGAGTTTAGTGAGATCTCTCAACTCTAATTATTTTGAAATCTCTACATCTCTCTGAAATGTGTGAACAATTGAATTTCCATTTGGGTTGTAGTTTTTCATTTTCTGCTACTCTCTGCCAAACCTCAAATAGTCTCACCCCATGAGCACATAAGTTGAACACTGGCCTTTATATCTGGTTCCCTGTCCTGCAAATTATAGCCTCCTCTATGCCTTAGCCTTCAATCCTTGCCTCCTCAGTCTAATGAAACTGTTGTATACTGGGCCCTACTTCCCCATGCTATTGTCCAAAAAGTGCTTCTAGGCAGAGAACCAGGAATTTTCTGTGATTCACCTTTTGTGTCTTCGTTCTCTTAAAAATTGTATCCTGCACTGGCTCTGTTCCAACAGCCAACAGTTAATTTGCATGCTTTTTTTTCCTGATAGTTACTTCATGATTATCGCAAGCAAAAGTTATAAGCAGTGATTTTAGTTTTTTACTTTTAAGCATTAAAATTACAAAAAGATGATTATTTTATAGTCTCTGAAGCTTACAATGTTTAAAGTGTGATCTCTTTTAAAAAATACGAAATTTTAGAAGAGGGTGGGAAAGACAAACATACGTAACACATAGACAAATTACTGTAGAATTGTATACCTGGAACCTATGTAATTTTTACAAACAAATGTCACCCTAATAAATTTAACCAAAAACAAAGTACACATATCAGAATACTTTTAAATTTTTTCATAAAAGTTTGTGTATATTAATATAATGCATATAAAGTTATAAATGTAATCATCTCAATAAAATAAATCCACAAAATTTTAAACATACATTGTTAGACATAGAAGTAAATATTTATCTAGAGAAAATAAATCACTGCAAATCACAATCTTTAAAAATTAGCAAATAACACAGGTATCACAATAAATAAATAATAATCTATAGATTCTATGAACTGCCTATATAGCAACAACACTTTTTAGTTCTAGATTTTTGAACACTATAGTTATCTCTTTATAGAGCAATAATTATATGTTATAATTTGCTCTAGAGAGAAAGCATGATTAAAAATATTTAATTGATAATAATTTAAAAGTTTATTTTAGTTTTTAAAAAATATATATTTACTTTATTGTTTTGACAGAGAGGGAAACAGAGCCTGAGAGATAGAGAGAGAGAAGGGCAAGTGCCCAGAGCCGTCTTCATAGTTGTATGTCATCATTTTTCAACATGGTTTTGTTCCATACAGGTAGGTGTGAGGCCATGCAGGGTGAGAACTGAGAGGGGAGCCTCACACATGGAAGGCATGCCCCCCAAGCCAGGGGCCGAACCAGAAAGCTAAACCAAACTGGGGCTTTCTTGCATGGGAAGCACACCCCAGTTAGGTATATGGGTCGGCACAGGCAGGGGCTGGGATTTGATCCTCGGTTCCCAGAACTGCAATGAGAGCTCTTAATCCGCTGAGCCATTCCAGCTTCCCCTATTTTAGCTTTATAACTTGTAATTGATACTTTTATTTAGAAATATTCAGATTGTAGTCACATTTGGGAAGAATCATAAGTATTTTCATATATAAAGTATAATAGTTCTGTTTTTATTTTTGCATTTCAAGAGTTCTTGTGCAACTAATGCAAGAAATGTAAAGTTTTTTAATGTGGTTTTTTTTTTCATTGTGTGTGATTATTTGCTATGTTTAAAGGCATAAACAAGTAAGAAACGAGTCTATTCATTACTGCCATTTGGAGTTTATCTCTCTTCTTATTAAATTGCCACCTTTGGAGTTGTATAATTATTTGTCACAATATTAAATCAGAATAATTTCTAAAAATTTCACCCCTTGGTTTTATCATTTTTTTCAATTAAGCTATTATACTTAATTTTCTTGAAATTCTTTACTAAGTCTAAATGGATTTAGATAATACTACATGGATACCTTTATCTATACATCCAAATCAGGAGAATATGATTTCAAATGTTTGTTCTACACATGTCTTTATAATGTGTAGTTTAAAATAAAATATCTGAGCTATATCAAAATTTTGACTATATCATTTACACTTCATTTATCTATAGGTTTCCTTTTCATGTATTTGAAAATAGAGTATATAAAATGTTGTTGTAGCAATGTTCTAGTACTTGCACTGTTTTACAATAAGTAAAACATCCCAGTACACTTAATATTTTAAAGAAAGAGTTGGTATGTATTTGCATTACCGCAAATGCAAAACTAATCAATTATTACTATAAAATACCAAAAATAGTAACCTTGGTTACTCTGAGTAGAGTGCAGCTTTTTTCTTTGATGAGAATAAGAAAATAATAACACATTATACATATGCTACCTACTTGTTAATGTTTATAAAGAGTGTGTGTATCCCTTTATCATCACCTTTTAGTCACTCGACAGACTTCAAATGGTGCTAAATGTCACTTTACAGTCATTCAAAACAGATTTCATTCTTTAAAAACAGTAATTGGTGGATAATGTTCAGTTGGCAAAAAAAGTGAAATGTTGCTCAGATGCTTTTCATTATAATAGCAGTGCATAGTAATTATCAACTAATTAATCAGTGTTTGTCACATCCAATAAAAAATCCACAATAGAATAGTATTTAGTGCCTGCTTTATTATGTTAGATTTACCACTTCATTTCATGTATACTTCCCAATTATTTTAATTCTTCATAAGCTTATATGGGTAAACAGTCTTTTTATTTGAAATTAAAAAAAAAAAAAAGCTTGTGCAAGATATGGATCAATTTCAACCACTATTGTACCATTTCCATTACTTGAAAAATGATCCATTACATTTTTACCTCTGAGGAGTAAACCTCATTCACTTAAACACTTAAACTACTCCTTTTAGCACTTCAGCAGAAAAGTGAATGTTCTATTGTATATGTCTAAGTTACTGGTTTAGTCCAATTTCATTTGAATTTCAAAATCCAAGTAAATGTACTTTTTTTTACTACTTTTGTGACTTTTAAGAGCTGTAAATGTATTCATCCAGTCTGAAGATCAATCTAATGCATATATATTGTCTGGCTTGTTGAATTACAACTAATAAAAAAGTATATAAGCAAGTTTTATAAAAGTTTGAAGTATTTTTATATTATTCCAAATATATGCTTCAAAATAATTTTTCTTAGATATTCTCTTTGATTCCCTAAAAATATTTCAGAATTGTGACTATGAATGAACAAGCTATTATTCATTAGTGTTGAGTAAGTTTTTCTCATTACATTATTTATTGAAGATCACTGTACTTATCAAAGTCAACAAATTTATCCAAGCAGAGCTGTTGCTCTTGTTCACGCTTTGTTTTATTGTATAAGCTGTTTTTTACTACAATCTTCTTTCTGTTTTGTTTTTAAATTATTTGGATGTATTTTTATTCTTATAATTTTCTCTTTTCTCCCAGATTTATTAAAGTATAATTGACACAGAATGTTGTATACTTTAAGGAGTACAATGTGTTAATTCAATACACATATTGCAAAATTATTACCATAGTGTTAGCTAACACTTATATTGTATCACATTTTTATTATTATTATTATTATTATTTTGGTGTGGTAAAAGAATTTAAGATCTACACACTTAGGACTATTCAAGTATATAACACATTGATATTAACTACATCATTATTCTATACATTAGAGTCCCAGAGCACATCTACCTTATAGCCGAAAGTTTGTACTCTTTTTTTTTATTGTTAAATTTATTGGGGTGACATTGATTGATATCAATTACATCATTTTTAGGTGTAAAATTGTACATTACATTGTCTATACATCGCATTAACTGCTCACCACCCAGAATCAACTCACTTTCCATCACCACATATATGGAAGTTTGTACTCTTTGATCAATATCTCTGCTACTGCCCCCACCCCCAGCCCCTGCTAACCACCATTGTAGTCTCCATTTCTATGAGTTTAGTACTTTTAGCTTCCATGTATAAATGATACATGGTATTCATCTTTGTCTGACTTATTTCACTTCATATAATGCCCTCAAGGTCCATCCATATTGTTATAAACAGTAGGATGTTGATCTTTCTCATCACTTATTATTGTGTATATAATAAATTTTCCAGCCATTTCTAATTATATTAAAAATGGCTGGGTTTTTTCTGGACAGTCCTCATATATATCACATCTTCTTTATGCATTCATCTATTGATGGACATTTAGGTTATTTCCATGTCTTGGCTATTGAGGCTAGTGCTTCAATGAGCATGAGACTGCAGATATCTCTTTGAGATAATGATTTTTTTCCTTTGACTATTTACCTAGAAATACAATTTCTATATTATATGGTAATTCTATTTTTAATGTTTTGAGACAACTTATTTTCTATTACGTAAAAGTGCACAAGTGTTTCCTTTTCTCTGCATCCTCTCCAACACTTTTTTTCTTGTTATTTTTATGATAGCCATTCTAACAGGTGTGAGTTGAGATCTCGCTGTGATTTTGATTTGCAATTCCCTGATGATTGGTGATATTGAGCACATTTTTATGTACCTGTTGACCAATTGAAAGCCATTTTTGGAAAACTATCTATTTGGTTCCTCTGCCAATTTATAAATTATCTTGTTTGCTTATTAACTGTTTACTATTGAGTTGTATGCATTCTTTATATATTAACAACTTCTATATATGATTTGCACAAATTTTCTTATCTCATAATTCTCTATCAGTTTTGTTGTGATTTTAACAAACTATATTTTCTAGCAATTGTGATTCTTAGCCTATGTTCATAATTTTTGATGATGATGTGTTCTAGTTTCATTTTGAAATAGGAAGAATTTTACATTTTTAATTTCTGAGCTCATTTGGATTGGGAAGAAAGTATATGATTTATAATTTTACCATAATAACTTTGGTATAATTGATCATTCTGGAAGTATATATAAATTCTGAATCTAAGGCACATGCAAGGGAAATCTTGATGCAGTTTTAAAATTGCTGCCATTGTAGACTGAGCTACTTAAAAGTGTAAACAAGTTACTTGCATACTACCTACACTGGCTTACTGATTCATACGTGAAATTTTGTACTGAAATATTTGTGACTATTTCTATATGTCAATAAAAATGTTGAAGTTGTTTTGCCTGGAGTCACCAGAAGATACATTACATACTCCAAAATATAATTCAATATGGTGATCTGTGATGCATAAAACTAGAGATGTCACTCATAAACACAATTTTTATAACACTTCTATGTGTCTTTTTCATTATGAACCCAAAAATTCTGAACTATTTTATTTAAGTTCTTATTTAAAAAGCAAAATGGGTATGTTTCATTCATAATTGTGCATATTGCATTTTATCATTATTTTTCTACTCCAGATAGAAAGGCACATCTATTTTGCATAAATATTAATAAGAAGCCATTTTCTTGTTTATTATTTTGCACATCTAAAGATTGGAAGAAACAATAGCTTTTGAACTCATAATATTTTAATGTGTATCTCCTCACTACATACATTCTTCTGGTGCCAGGTGCTATCAAACAAATTTTTCTCACAGCAGACTTCTGTTCCTTCACCTCAGTCACTACACTAGAAAAGTTACAAGATTGAGCCAGTGGAGTATTCTAGGAATCTATTACTATGTCAGAATGGGCTATCACTAAATAAGCCACACAATGAAGTTTATACAAACTACATAGGAAATATCCAGGTAAGACCAACAAAGTGTAACCCCTAACTCAATTTCTCTTAGCACCATGACTGCCACAAGACCACCCAATAGAAGGTGAAGTATGATTATGACAGAGAAAAAGTTATAATAGAGATAATGATCTTGATCTGTTGTGATTTGAATATATTATTTCACCATATTTTATAATAAATTACCAGGTAAATTCATTGCAAATATTTTTCCTAGGTTTGTAGAAGAAATTGGTATAAATAAGGTGTCCTATAACTTAACCTCTAAATTATTAAGAAATAGTTCAAAGAACTTGCCAACAGATTAACTGTGTTATTGATTGGATGTTTGTTTCCCCCAAGTGCATATGTTGAAATCTTATCGCCAAGGTGATAGTGTTTGGAGATAGAGTATTTAGGAAGTAATTAAATCATAAGGGTAGAGCCATCATGAAGGAGATTTTTTACCTTTATAAAAGATTTTCCACCTTTGCTTTGTTTGTGAAAGGTATATATTTAGAAAAAAAATTACCTACTTGAGAACAATTCAATTTTTGTTTCAAATAATACCAGTAAATTGCTTTCTAAAATGTCTGATTAAATTTACATTCCATTTTTAGTATGTGAAGAGATCTTTGCTCATATGTTCTTAACTGTTATTATTAACTTATTAATTGTATACATTTTCTAAGAATAGTAGCATTTCTGTTTTAACCTGTATTTTCCTAATTATCTTCTGTTTGCTTTCTTATTTTTAAATATTAAACATAAGACTTAGATTTAAGGTAAGAATATGATTTCCATTATAATGGTATTTTTACACATTTTTCACCCACCACTTTTTGTATTTTTTATTATTTTATGTATTTTCATATAAAACATATTCATATACATAAACATATATCTATTTCTGGACTTTCTATGAAGTTACTGTTTACTCATGAACCAATATTACACATTAATTTCCAAAGCTTCATGATATATTGCTAGAACAAGCCACTCTTCTTTGTTTTTAAAATTATTTCATTGCTATTCTTATGTTTTAAATTATTTTATTGCTAGCCAGAAATTTTTAAAACCATTTGATGAATCTCATAGAAACTTTAACTTAGACTGTAGCAGAAGAATTTAAGGAGAAATGGCATCTGGATTCTAAGAATACTGAGATTTTCCTTTTATAAATATAGTAAACATGTTCATTTATTTGGTCTTTTGTGTGCCCTTTACTAATATTTGAAACTTTTATAATGGTACACAAAATTACATGAATTTTATATTTTTAATTTAATTTTTGATCACATTCAACTTTCAATATTATATTGGTTTCAGGTATATAGCATAGTGAGACAAAATACTTGTTTCTATACATCTGGTTCCCATCTGACACCATACATAGTTATTACTATGTTATTGATTGTATGCCCCATTGTTGCCAGGAACCAGCCTGGCTGAATGAAGTCCCCTAGTTCTAGCTGTGGGAATTAAGATAGACCAAATGGCCAGCCAGCTGTCCTCAATAGGAGCAGCCCCTAATAGCTTTATTGCTTATCTTATATAGCAAAAGTTTACCATTACAAGGAACATGCATTAGCATAGCAAAGCGTGGTGTGAAGAGATCTTTACAGGAGGTAACAGCACCTTCCAGTAAAGGCTTTGATATGTAGATCATGGGCTTCAAATCTATTGGCATCTGCTGCCTGGCCTTCATGCGAAGCTGCATATACACATTTTTCTATAACTAATCACCCAACTACCCCCCCTCCCCAGGGAGATGAAAGGGGGTACCAAGGCTTTGCCATCAAGGCCCCCAAAAACCTTTCCGTTCAGGCTCCGCACCAGCTCCCTACAAACCATGCTGCACTTTATATCCCTGTGACCATCTGCAATTATGAATTTGTACCTCTTGTTTTCTTCCCCTCTTCCACCTACCTCTCTAGTGCTCTTTTCATCCCTGCAACAATCCAGCACCTATCTGATACCACACAGTCACTGTAACATTATTGACTATATTTCCATGTTATACTCCATATTCCCAAAACTATTAATTTTTAACAACCAAACTTAACTTCCTAATTTCTTCCCCTTATTTCACCCCATTCTCTCACCGCCCCCCCCTCCCATCTAGCAACAGACCAGATGTTTTTTATGTCTTTGAATCTGTTCTCATTCTGCTTTATATTTTTTTCTTCGGATTTTACCTATGAATGAAGACAACTTGCATCTGTCTTCACTGTTCGACATTCCACTCAGTACCTTCCATGTCTTTTGATTGGAGCTTCAATTTGTTTCATTTGAAAGTAACTGTTGATAGATGTGTAGTTATTGCCATGTTATTATTCATAAGTTTTGCTCTACCAACTCCCCCCGCAATCTTAAAGATGTCCCTCTAACAATCCTTATAGTACTGGTTTGGTGATAATAAACTTCTTTATCTTTTTCTTGTCTGGGAAGCTCTTTATCTGTCCTTTGATTTTGAATGAAAACTATGCTGGGTAGAACAATTTTGGTTGTAAAGCCTTGGTTCTCATCATGATGAATATTTTTTGCCAGTCCCTTTTGGCCTGCAAAATTGTTGTTGAAAAATATGCTCACAGTAATATGAGGGTTCCCTATGTGTTATTACTTGCCTTTATCTTGCTGTTTTTAATATTCTCCTGTTGTCTTTAATTTTTGTTATTTTAATTACCGGTATGATGTGTCTTGTTGTGGGCCTGTTTGATCTTGTTTGGAATTCTCTGTGCTTCCTGGGCTTGTATGTCTATTTCTTTCACCAGGCTAGAAAGTTTTTCAATCATTATTTTTCTCAATTCCTTGCTATTTCTCTTCTCCTTCAGGTACCTCTATGATGCAAAGGTTGTTATGCTTGATGTTGTCCCAGAGGAATTGTAAACTATCCTCTTTTTCAATTGTTTTTTCTTTTTGTTGTTCTTATTGGGTGTTTCCTGCTATCTTTTTTTCCAAATCCCTTATTTGTGCCTGGGCATCATCTAGTCTGGTTACTCCTTCTATTCCATTCTTCATTTTAGTTATTATAATCTTTATCTCTGCTTATGTTTTTAGTTTGTTTGTTTGTTTGTTTTGTTTTGTTTTATGATTTCTATGTCCTTCTTTATGTTTGCAAACTCTCTACTGGAATTTTCACCAAGTTCTATGAGCATTCTTATAACCATTACATTTATCTCTGTCTCTGCTAGGATGTCTATCTCCATCTCATTTACTGTAATATTCTGCTTTTCTTTCTCTTGAGGTGTACTTCTTTGATGCCTTATTCTGGCAGCCATCTTGTTTTATAGATATTCTGCTTCTTAAGCTTACTTAACTGCTGTGTTTGTTTGTTTTTTTTTTTCTTTTTCTGAGGTTCACTGTTAATACTGGGCAGAGGTGGGGTACAGAGGTCTGAAAGGATGGTGGGGGAGAGCAACCAGAATTTGTGCCTTTGTTCTCTGCCTGAAGCTACCGGCCACACTTGCAGCACAGGGTTACAGTATTCTGAATTTTGTTTGCCCCATGGGATCACCTGTTTTATATGTTGACCCCTCAAACTAGACTGCTGGTGGCCAGAGAAGTGTACTCGCAGCTTTTTATCTTTTTGTTTGTTCCAGACTGAAGTGGTTCACTCCACTCATCACAGAATTTGAATGAATTTAGGCTGCGGAGTCTCAGAGCACTGTATTACACCTCCTGAAGGCCAAAGTGAGGTCTGGTTGTAGCATCTCACAGCCCTAGCCTCCGGGCCTCCCTTTATTCTGTTCTCCAGACAGAAAGAGGTCCAGAATGCTCACTCGCTGCCTCTTTCCTCTTTCCTCCACCAGCCACAGAGTTCCAAGCAGGGATCCATGAGCAGCTCGCATCTTCAAAACCTTCTTTGCTCTTCCTCGGTTTGCTCTTCTTTGCCTACTTGTAGGTACTTTGATATGATTCATGGGTCTCTTAGCTATGTTTTTGAGTTGGGTAAGAAATCCTTTGTTGATGTGTAGTTGTTTTATTTGTTGTAATCCCAGGAGAGTCTTCCAGGAGCACCTCTCATGCTGCCATTTTTTTTTAAATGGTTGCTTGGCATTTTTAGACTATAAACTTGCCAAGTACTTGAAAGTTTCTGTTACTAATGTGGAAGAAATCTTTGTTACTCATTATTGCTATTGCATTTTCTCATTTGCTTATTGGTGTTAATTGAAAAGTTATTAATTTTTGGTTTTGATCGTACATTATTTTGTTTCATCAACTAACTTTGTCTTATTAAAGTTCATTTCTATTTATAAATTAGTCACTAACGACATTTAATATGTCTAACATTTTATAGTTGAAGAAACGGAAATCTGAAGAGAGTACATATTTTCCGGCATATAAAACGACCCCTTAATTTTACAGTTAAAACACAGGTTTAGGCCTATATTCGCTGTATAAGACTAGTAGTCTTTCGAATATAGGCCTAAACCTATGTTTTAACTGCAAAATTAGGAGGTCGTCTTATACGCCCGGTCGTCTTATATGCCGGAAAATACGGTATACTTTACTAACTTAAAGTAACTAACTAGGGGAAATTCAAACCTAGAACATCAGTTTTGTTTTTTGATTTGTTTGTTTGTTTGTTTGTTGTTTTTACTGCAATATGTTTCCCTGGCACCTATATTAAACATTACAGAATAGGACATCAGCAAACATTAGTTTACCAAATGTAATCCCACACAGAAAGAGATATATTCTGGGTATTTACAAAATGAAATGATAATAAAATGAGAAAATATGAGTTAATACATGTTTAAAAGTCTTGAAGCATAATGTAAATGCGAGATAGTCTTAACCTTGCTACATGAGTGGCATTATTAGGTCATTCTTGAGAGACAAATTACCTCTGTTCAGATTGGCTCCACCCATTATGATTGAGGAATATTGGAAGTTCAAGTAACTTTTCTGAATTTTATTTTTTCAAATATAAAATACAGATAACAGTAAGGTACTTATGTTTAAGACTTATGGTATTACATGCGTTAATAAGTAAAGAGTTTCAGATAGCATCTATTGCATGGAAAATATCAATGATTATTAGTTGGTATTCTATTTGCAACATCTATAACTGGGTCTTACCTATAACAGAAATTTACACAAAAACATTTAATTGAAATTTAATTGGAGTGGGACACTATTGCCCAGTATAGTTTCAAGAAAACCAGTAACATTCCTCTCTTATTGCAGATAAGTGAGTTTTCCATGTGAGTTGCTACTAGCTACTATATTATTAAATGTAAACTCATTCTGTCAATGGTTTGTCCAATAGCTTCATCACACAGGTCAACATGGAAACAGATGTGCATGACATTGCCTAAATGCAATCTCCCACATCCTCAATCAAATCAATTTACATGCATCTTTTGTCCTATCTCCAAAGTATATGCTAACAACATCTATTTTACTCTAAGCTACTATGCTCTCTCACCTAGTCAATAAAATTGCCTCCTGTTTCATTTTTCTGTTTTCACTTGATTCATTCAATTTATTCTCCATACAGCAGACAGAATGATATCTGACAAATAAAAAAAGTAGCTCTAACTTAGAACTTTAAAATGACATCCCCTTGGATTTTAAAGAAAAGCAAGATACTTCATTACATCCTAAAACACTCTTAATGCTGGGCCCCTGTCCACTCTCCAATCTAAAGTTATTTATGGAAAAAGAAAGAAGAAAGGCAAAAGATCTGGGTAACAACAGTATTTATTCAGCTTCACTCTCTTACTTTCTATTCAACAACTTCTTCCCTACAGCTCTAAGTAGGGTGTTTCTTATCTTATGAGACCCCAGCTTAAAAAAAAAAAAACACAAAAAGAAAAGAAAAAGAAAACTCTCAGAGACATTCTTTTTGCATACACTATTGAAAGCAATTTTCCAATATCAACTCCCAATCGGTCTCTGTCATTTTCCCCCCCTCTCTTATAATCACAACACTAATTGTTATATGAAATTACTGCATTTCTTTATTATATTTTTATTGTCTGTCCCCACCCCACCTATCCGACATTCCAAAATTAGAATTTTATTAAAATCACACCACTACCTTGTTTTTCTTGTTTAGGTACATCTGGAAAACTACCTGCCACATAGTATACATACTTTAAATATTTGTTGAATTAATAACTAATAACTGAATATAGTATTGATATTAAATATGAAGTTGGTATCTCACTCTCTTCCTTTAATAGATGTAAGATCAATAGGTATAACTTCAGCCTCTGGAATTTACTGGGTTTTGTCAGTTTTTACTTTAAAACAGATTTCTTAAAAAGTAAGCATGTACTTACCTATTATAAATTTATAGGCTCTGTTTGTCTTATAGGGCTTCACTTCCAGTGGTGAAACCTGTCTTATGGTTGGAGATTAAGCCACCTACCAGCATGTCTAGATTTACTATATACAGACAGTCTTTTCATACTTGAATTCCACACCCCCCAAAAAAATTAAATGTAATCATTTTGAATTTGTTTTCTTCCCTGATTTATGACCGAACTTCTATCCAAGAAAAGTTAAAAAAAAAAAAAAAAAAGAAAGAAACAAAAAAAGAAAAAAATAATGTTACATTTGATCTGTTTGATGATTTTATGGTACTACATAATTACAAAATATTCAAAGTCAGGTTTTAAATAGAAAAAGGATATTTTGAAAGGATGAATAGATGTGGAAATGATTAGGTTAAATTGCAGGTAAAAACATCAGTGAAAATTGATAAACTGAGCAAATTTGATCTAAAAACGTATTTTAATCTTTTTGAGTTCTGCAATGAAAGGGAAAGTTAAATAAGAATTAAAAAATGAGGTTACAGTCACAAAGTGGTAAACCATTCTGAGAATATAAATGAGCATTTATGCTCTAAGACTTACATTAATAAAAGGGCTAGTAATACTTGTATTTATTTTTTGTTTGTTTTTGTTTATTAATTTTTTTCACTTTTTCTGCATTCTTATCCTATGCAACATGCACACATTCACTTAGGCAATAAAGTTTACTGCAAGTCTGCTTTATATATCTCAAATTCTGGGCCAGATTAGGATAATGGTGCATAAAATCAAGCACTTTCCCAACAGCTGGGGATCTTGTAGTTTAGTTCACACATTCAACAATTTCTGCCTTCCTGCCTCTTTCTTTTATGTTTTGTGGTAGGTAAAATTTCAATATATAAATGATCCTCCTTTAAATAGTAAACTATAATCTTCATTAAAAATAAAAACTGTGTATGATCTAAAAGAACAGAGAAAAAATCTATTTTTAGTTACCAAATTGTAGTTATTTGCCTTTTCTTCATGTTCTCATAAAACCCTTTGAAACTGTGATATTCCTAGCTTCTCAAACATTAGTATTACATCTACTTAAATACGTGTGCTATATTATCCAATTTACCAGAGTGATCATTTGAAAGTCTTTGTGGACTAAATTACATCCCTGTGTACTAGGTTCTCCCCTTTCTGTACATATTAATTTATTCAAGTTTTCAATCATGCTTTTTTAGTATGGCTATTAGGGTTGAATAGAGTGCCCATCTTGCAACTTCAAGGTCTCATGGCTCCCAGAATTTGGACAAAATACAAGATGTCACAATTCAAAATCTCTCTTTTCTCCAGTGGAAGGAAAAACCATGATCAAAGGGTAAAAAAAAAAAAATATATATATATATATATATATATATATATATATATATATATATATATATATACACACACACATACATACATATATGTATATCAACACTGTAGTTTGGAATTTATTTTCATAATCCTGATTTCTTGTGTTGGTGCAAGAGTAATCATGTTTTGGAACATGAATTTTAAAACATTATAACTAGGCTCAAATACATCTTTATTAATCAAAATAGGAGCCCTTACAATCAACACATTTTGCCAATGATAAATAAGTTTGTTTATTCCTTTAGCATAAAAATCCTTAATTTGGGATCTGACAAATTCTTGGAAAGATTTTCTGCATCCTGCTGGTTGTGAAAGCATTTTCTCTGAAAAAAGTTGTCGAGATTCTTGAAGAAGTGGTAGTCCATTGGTAAGAGAGGTCAGATGAATGTGGAAGATGACGCAAAACTATGTAGCCCAATTCATTCAATTTTTGAAGCATTGGTTGTACAATGTGCAGTCAGACATTGTTGTGGAAAAGAATTGGGCACTTTCTGTTGACCAATGCTGGCTATATGCATTGCAGTTTTCTGTACATCTTAATTTGCTGAGTGTACTTCTCAGGTGTAATGGTTTTGCCAGTATTCAGAAAGCTGTAGTGGATCAGACCATCAGCAGACCACCAAACAATGATCATGACCTTTAAGTATTTTGGTGCTTCTTCTTGGTCTAACCACTGAGCTGTTCCTTGCAAGTTGTCATATACAATCCACTTTTCATCACATGCCACAATCCAATTGAGAAATGGTTCATTGTTGTTGCATAGAATAAGATGACACTTCAAAACAAGATTTTAAAAAATTTTGGTGAGCACAAGAGGTACCCACTTATTGAACTTTTTCACCTTTCCAATTTGCTTCAAATGCCGAACAACTGTAGAATGGTCAATTCTCAGTTCTTGGGCAATTTCTCATGTAGTTGTGAGGATCAACTTTGATGATTGCCCTCAAATGGTTGTTGTCAACTTCAGATGGTTGGTCACTATGCTTCTTATTGTCAAGGTTCTAGTCTCTTTTGAAAAACTTATTGAACCACCATGGCACCGTACTTTCATTATTGGTTCCAGGGCCAAATGCATTGTTGATGTTACAAGTTGTCTCCACTGATTTATAACCCATTTTTAACATAAATAAGAAAATTGCACAAATTTGCTTTTTGTCTAGCATCATTGTCATAGTCTAAAATTAATATAGGAGAAGCCAGGATGGCTCAGTGGGTTAGGCACTCACTTTTCAGCTCCGGGGATTGAGGATTGAATCCCGGCTCCAGCCCGTGCAGAACCATATGCTGAACTGGGAGCTCCCCTAGTTCAGTTCTCTCTCTCACTCTCTCTCTCTCTCTCTCCCTCTCTGTCAAAAATAAATAAATAAATAAAAATATATTAAAAAAATGTTGCTGTAAAATTAATATAAAGTAAACAGCAAGTAATGAGACATTAGCAAAAAATAAATAAATAAATGAAGTGAGAAATGTGCATTAAAATGATCTATAACATAACCTCCTCTATTTAAGAATGTATTCAAATATCAAAGGCAAATTTCAACAATGAAAAAACTAATTACATTTACACCAACCTGTATTTACTTTTCCTTTCATTTTATACACTAATAAGCATCCCAAGGAATACTTTATTCATTATAATGTCAAGAAGCTTACATAAACTAGTTCCTGCATAAAAATACATTAAGCCAAATTCTTATATTGTAGAAGCCAATGTTTTTATTTTTTAAATTCTATATTTAAATTTTGAGAAATTAAAAGTTAATAAATGTCTTTGCTAAATGTAGATTTTCAGAATCTTAAAAACAAAACAAAACATTATACATACATTATAAGACAACTCTGCCCTGGAAAGCAATATCTGATTGATTAAACATACTTGAATATTTATATTATATAGATATTTTCAAAGATATACAAAATAACAGAAAATAGTATAATGGACCACCACTATACTACCAATCATCTGCTTATTATTCAATTCAGTTCTATACTTGCTTCAGCTATACTGGCACCAACCTCTACACTCCCAAGATTTTTTTTTTAATATTTATTTTATTGTTTTTGACAGAGATAGAGAGACAGAGAGAAGGAGGAGAGCCCAGAGCAGTCTCTATCATTGTACGTCATCAGTTTTTGACACAGTTTCATACTACACAGATGGGTGGGGGCCACGCAGGGTGGGAACAGGGCTGAGGGTTTCCTGCATGGGAGAGGCATGTCCCTTTGAGCCAGGGGCTGAACCAAGGGATAAGAACTGAACTGGGGGCCTCCTGCATGAGAAGCACACCCCAGTTCAGCATATGGGTCTGCAAAGGCCAGGGCTAGGATTCCATCCTCAGTCTCTGAGGCCGCAATATGAGTGCTTAACCCGCTGAGCCATCCTGGCTTCCTCCAAGATTATTTTGAAACAATCTCAGATATGTCCTTTCATCACTAAGTATTCACTATGTATCTCTAAAATATATAACATAACCACAATGCCATTATTATATCTAAAGCATTAAAAATAATTCCTTAGAATCACCTCTAAATAGATCTGTGTTGTAATCGCTAGGATATACAGTATTGTTAAATAAAAAAGCGAAGTGCACGGGAGCTGGGATGGCTCAGTGGGTTAAGAGCTCGCTTTGCAGCCCTGGGTACCAAGGATCGAATTCCAGCCCTGGCCCATGTGGACCTATATGGTTGAACTGGGGTGTGCTTCCCATGTAGGAGGCCTCCAGTTTGGTTCTTGCACCCTGGTTTGGCCCCTGGCTTGAGGGGGCCTCCCATGTGGAAGGCTCCCAGCCCAGTTCCCTCCCTGTGCAGCCCCTGCCCACTTGTGTGGAACAAAATCATGTCAAAAAACTGATGATATACAATGGTGGAGACTGCTCTGGGCTCTCCCCCTTCTCTCTGTCTCTCTCTGTCTCTGTTAAAAACAATAAAATAAATATTTAAGACAAAAGCAAAAATTAAAAAAGTAAAGTGCAGACATATATAATATGATACTGTTTATGTAATAAATAAAAGATAATAATGTATGTGGCCAATTGCTAATATTAAAAAAATGAATAAGCTATATATAAATGTATGTATGTAAAAATATATATACTTATATTTATGTATATATGTAAAACTGTTTACATATATTGAGATAATAAGAATGGAGGAAATAAGAAGATGTAAACTAGATTTCTTTGAATAAATATTGTTTTATGAATTTTATGTACAAATAATGTGTTTCACTTAATTATAAAATAAAATTTTAAGAGAGTCATTGAAAACTGGAAGTAGTATTTAAAAAATGTACCTGCATAGTATTTAATGGCATAAACTACAAAGAGAAACACTATTCCAGTTGATTTTAAGGTGAGGTAATTTGATTGTACATTTCTTTTTTTTTTTTTTAAACATTTTTTTTTTTATATCTTTATAGAGAGTAATTATTTTATCTTCAGTGCATATTTATTTTTATTTTACTTTTGACAGATAGAGAGAGAGACAGAGACAGAGACAACTAGAGAACCAAACTGTGGGAACTCCCCAGTTCAGCATGTGGGTCCGCCTGGGCCGGAGCCGGGATTCGATCCTCGGTCCTCGGGGCCTCAAAGCGAGCGCTCAACCCGCTGAGCCGTCCCGGCTTTCCCTGATTGTACATTTCTAATGAGATAAAATCTTTAGTAGTAACTAAGGGAACTGCAAAAAACATAGTTAAAATATTTTTAGTAATTATATGTTTGTTGGTAGTGTTGGCATTGTAGTCTGAGAATGTTGCTGGTAGAGGGTGGAATAAAAAAATGAAAATTTATGTTGACGACGTCAAACACAGTTGTGTGTGTGTCTTAGGAAAATGAGATATAGTTTTAGGATGAAGAAGATTAAATAAAAATAATATTGCCCTAAATGAGAATAACAAATATGAGTATAAATTCATAGTTTTTAAAATTATTTATATATACATAGAAAGAGAGGAAAAAGTTATAGATAAATAGCTAGAGAGAGAGAGAGAGATTATAATCATTTATGTGTGCATGTGTTTACTGAAATTGCCTAAAAATGACCTCTCAGTAACAATGACCACATCTAATTTCTCGCTAAACAAACAAAGAGACAAAAACCCAACAACAACAACAACAACAACAAAAACCTAGATTCTTCTTCTAGATCAGGCTATGAACTAAATTAATCTGGCATATTTTATCATACTAGGAATTAAGAAATCCATCAAAGACTATTAGAGTCTAACAAAGGACCCATTTAATAAGCTTCTACTGGGCCAGAGAGGACTATTTGAATACCACAAAGATAATAAATGCAATAAAATATAACTCATTAAATATATTTCATTCAGTCAGTTAATGATGATACTTAAAAAAATAAAAACCAACTCAGTGGTCAAATATAAAATATGCTAGAAAGTAAAATCATTATTGTGATAACTGGAAAATGAAGGAGAAAAAACAAAGCATTTATCCCACTTTTCTACAAAAAGTGTACCTAAATGTAATTAAAATTTGATGAGGACACTTTTTTTATATACAAAGGAACCCATCTAATAAATGAAGAAGGACTGATGTACTTAGAATACCATGATTTTGAGGCATCTGATAAATTAATGAATTAAGGCAATGACTGCAGTGATAACATCACTAAAAGACAATAATCTGGCATTATATGCCACCTGACACAATGCCATCTATAGAGTCGTCTTGCCAAGTTGGTATTAATAATAATAATAATAATAATAATAATAATAATAGAAGGAAACATTAATAATTGAAGACATTTAATGGTAATATTCAAAGCACCTGAGAGTTTATCAGGAAGATGACAAGATCTTGCACTTATTGCTTTATCTGAAATGAAATTGAATGACTAAGTGAATAAATGTATTTAAGATACTCACTTTGGATATCAAAAGCTGCTGAAAATACACTTTCAAAACTCTCAGTAGAAAATATTAATAGAAAAATGTGTTTCCTAATAAATACTGAACGTGTGATAATTAAGAATAGAAATTCAAAGACATAACCAATATAAACACATCATATCTCTCCAAGAAAACAAAAGTATCTCTTCCTTAAAAAAAGAGCAAGCTTTTAGAATGACTATGACTCACTCAATTTCAGCTTGCAAACCTCTCAAAAATAATTATAATGAAAGGTACTTCTAATGAAATTTGTTGCAGGTTTAAAGTTTGAAAGTCATTATGGACCACATAACCTCATGCAAGGGAGTAGGAATGTGCTGAGTAGGTGACAAGTGACTTGTTTATAGAAAAAGAAAAAAACTATTTCATACATATTCTTGCAAAAGCCATTCTGCTGGGCAATGGATTTGTAATAACCCTCTCTTTGTGCACCATCTTGGACTGATGCATATAATAATGTTTTTTAGGTAATCTATACCATTGATTATTTTGTGATGTTAGAAAGTACGCTTTAGGCATTTTCTAAGAGGTTATCCAGGGTTGTTCTCTCTCTCTCTCTCTCTCTCTCTCTCTCTCTCTCTCTCTCTCTCTCTCTCTCTCTCTCTCTCTCTCACACACACACACACACACACACACACACTTTGATTTCATATGTAAGAAGCCATTCCCTAAACGAGCTTTGTTAAGTTTAAATTCAAAGCAAAAATTGGATTCTACTTGTGCAATGGTGCTATGTAGAACAATGTATTGGTTTTAAGTAAAAAAGCATTAATAAAAGTTTATTTACCTAATAATGTTTATTAGGTAAACTACTGATATTATTTAAAAATCATTTGCATGCTATAATTACTTACCATTGACTCAAAAATTTACAATGGACACAAAACATGCCACTAAATTTGAATCCTAGGGAACGTCATTTAAGCTATTTAAACTCTCATTTCCTTAACTGGGAAATGCAGGAAAATTGAACTAAAATCATTTCCAATACACTCTCAATTTTAGATCATTCTGAGTATATGATAACTTTTTTAATATGCTGACCCCAACATCATAGGCAATGCCTACCTCAACAATGTGTCTAATTTTGACTTTATGTGTGCATTAAAGATTATAATTACAAACATGTTTTTAATTCATTTTGATGCTGAAGAGTTAAAGGTTATGCTTATTATTACTTATGGTTAAAAGAAAACAAAAACAGGGAATCAGATGCAGATCCTACCGTGAAAGGTTCACAGAAGGTTGGTGATGCAGATAAAAGTAAATAATTTTCAGTGCTCACATGCAGTAATTGCTACTACATTAGTTAAGGCAAAACATCTCCTCAGTATCAGAAATACATTCATGTGGGTGGTAACAGTTGATTTGAGATTTTGAAGATAAAATAGTCTGGTAGACTGTCTCCTACATGTCTCTAAATACATGTCATAATTACCTAAAAGTAAGAATTGGGATATTCTAAAATTAAGTAGTATCTGAAAAACACATAAAATAATAATAACACAGAACAATCTCCAGAGGCAAGAAATTAACATTTTAAAACCCACAGAAATACTATTGCTTAAAAAAAGTTATCAAAGTTTCAAGAAGCCTTTCAACTTAAGCTTAAAATATCCTCAGTAGCCAGTTCTGACAATAAATCATCTTAATCATCAGTATACTGTGTAGGTCATTAGTTATGGCCTAATGGATTTCTTTTAACAGGGATTCAGTCTAATTCTTATCTGATTCCTTATGTAGATAACAAAAATAAAAATGCTGACCACCATAGTGATGATAATCTTTTAAACACAATAACAAGAAGTTTAAAAATTAATATATTGGTTATGGTTGGCAAAAACAATTTGAAAAATACCAGAAATATATCATATTTTGTATATACATCTCAATTTCTATATTGAGCTTTTTTGCTCTGGATATATTAGATGGAACTTAAAATTGCTACCTTTGTAGTCATTAAGTATTGAATGTTTTTAACTAATAAAAACTTATTCATATTCTGTGTACGATTTTCTCAGTTGATTTTATGTTTTCTACACTATTTTTCTCTTCCAAAGTTGTCTTATCAAAAACAATAAAATGATTAAAAAAAACCAGAAAGCTTGTTAAAAATCAATAGCCAGAGAAGAAAAATTGTCTTAAAAAAAAATGTATGACTCTCCACCATGTGAAAATACACTGAGAAGGTGCTAACTCTGAACCAGGAAGAGGTTTCCCACTAGAAGGCAACCACGCTAGAGTCCAGAATTTGGATTTCCCAGCCTCCATAACTAAAGCTTCTCGTTTACAAGATCCTATATATTTTAGTGAGCTCAGTTCCACTACTGGAGGTCAAAAGTCATAAAGATCTGAGAAAAAAAATAAGTACTTCATTCAACTTAAATCTAAACATTTTCTTGCAGACAATACTTCAAGGAATATACTTTGCTTAATTGCAGAACTTAATGTAGCAGCCCAGAAAAACTTCATTTTGAAGAGACTTTTCTGTAAAATCAATGACCTTTTCTATATCCTGGTGAGCAAATTTTGAGTACTTGCCAGAGTCTAGGGAAAAGAATGCGCTTCACAATAAAAGCCGAAGAGTTAATGAGCTGATTGTGTGCATTGAAACCATACTCTGGGACTAATATTTGAAGAAACAGAATTTGAGTTATTGTGCCTGAACACATTGGCAACTAAAAAGGGAACATTATTCAATCTCTTGAGAATTTTAATTAGCAAGTTCCAGATTTCAAAATTTTATCCTGTGTTTCATATCCAATTGGTGGCTGGTTTAACTTACACTGAGATGTCTTTTGAAGCTGAGTTACAGAAGTTTATCCTGGAATATACAAGTACTGCTACAGCACTTTTATATGAGATACTTCAGTCCTTCAGCAGGGAAATCTTAGATTGAAATAGTTTGCTATTAGCTAGATGAGATCCTTTTTACAAAGTTGTCCTCACCTAATTACTTTTGTGGTCAATATCGTGAAACAACTGGAGAAGGGACTTTCAGTTTTGTTTCAGCTGCTTAGTACCAGGCAAGCAGTTCTGCTGGACCAGCAGAATTACATCCTCAAGAACTGCCTATAGTACAGCAAAACTTTAGCAGAGTATACTAAAAATGATTACAGATAAAAATTCAGGTACTTTCTTCATGCCCAGCCTTGGAAAAGAGGCTGCTACTGTGTTACCCTTACCCAGTCCACCATTTTTTCAAAGATTTTTTTTGTTTGTTTGAGAGATGGAAGAGAGAGAGAGAGAGAGAGAGAGAGAGAGAGAGAGAGAGAGAGAGAGAGAGAGAGAGAAGGAGGGAGGGCCCAGAGCAGTCTCCATATTAGCTGTATATCATTAGTTGTGACATAGTTTCATTCCACAGGTGGTTGTGAGACCTCACAGGGAGGGGACTGACTGGGGATCTTCTACAAAGGAGATGAGAATGCTTGCTGCCATACCTTTTGTTACAAGTTGTACACCACAGGTCAGCATATGAGTTTGCATGAGCCGTGGCTGGGATTCAACACCCCCAGACCTCAAGATTGCAAGGCAAGTGCTCAACCTGCTTACCTATCCTGGCATCCTCTATCATTCAACTTTTTCATGAAGTTCTAAAATTGGTTAAACAGAAACAATGTGTAAAATGTTAATAATTGAGTATAAAGTATTAATTAGGATTTAACTTAATATTTATGAGAAATAATTTTGATTTATTTAGTACATGGCTATCCTTGTGTTCTATGAACAAAAATTTTATTTGAATGATCCATCAATCTCTGTCTAAGAGAGTCTTTAAGGTTTTTTATCTATCAAAGAAAATAAGGCTTAAATACATTGGAAACATGCATGCTAAAAACTAGAGTTTCTCTTTAAAAAAATTCTAAAGACATAAAAAAAACTATGAAGGTAAAAGAAGCCCAGGGAGAACAAATGGAGAAAGTGAAACATAATGTGTTTTGTTTGTGTAATAATGGTGTTTTGAAGACACTGAAATATCCAAAGATAAATTGTTGTAGGAAGTATAAACTATAAAGTGATCATTAGAGAACTGCAGAGCCATAGGATCACATCCTTGTTCTCCACCTATAAAAATTCTAGTGACATAAGTATTCATGGAACAATGAGCAGAGGATCATGAGCATATGGAAGGTCAGTTCTTCATTTGTTATGGAGAAAGACGCTCGGACTTTCTTCAACAAAATTAAATATGTTTTGCCACTCTGTTTCACCACCTGTGGGCTAATTTGAATTCATAGTCTCTGCAAAAGATAAATTTTCTATAATCAGTTTTTCTCTTTCAACCATTCAAAATATGTTTCTTCATTAAAATAATTTTAAAAGTTCAAAAGTTTAAAGAGCAGGGGTCTCCAAATGAACAATAAAAACTTTGCAATATTCAGAAGATTAATTTTTTTCCCAATTACTACCACTATATGATACTCAGTTATTCACAGTGTGAGATAAGATTGAAAGATTTTGATTATTTCAGGGGCTGCAGGAAGATAATATGGCACTGAAGGCCATAATGGAGCAGGAACACTTGAAGCCACACCCCCAAAGGAGAATTTTCCCAGACAAAGTAAGCATATCTGCAAGTGGGAAACATAAAAGAGGGGCAGATAGTGCTGTTTCATCAGTCTTACCTTTGCAGCCAGTGCTGGGGTGACACTGCTCTTCTGTTGTGAGGTACTTAAATGCATCTAAAATTGATCATTTACTTTCAATTCTTGTCATTCATCAGCCTTTCTTTACTGGCAAATATCTTTTAAAATATGGGCTTCAGAGTACTAAATGACCCCCTGAAGGAGTGACTATGACTCTCTGGGTATCACATATGCAATCAGATGGAGACAAACCTAGGAAGAATCAAAGGCAGTAATACCTACCAATTTCACTGAGCCTTTATGAAATGGTGATTAGATTAAATGACTAAAGGATAAAATTCAATGGAAGAGCTCATTATTTCTATCCTTGATAGAGCTGCTAAGGGTCATGTCCATTGTGCAGGTGCAGAAGAGAAAGGGAAAAATATCATTAGGCTTATAATTTAGTTCCTGGTTATACTTTTGGCTGTATTATATTTTTAAATATCAAAACTAATTGAATACTTAAACCATTTGTGTTCTTCCTGTTTTTATATGTATTTTCATATAAAAATGCAAATATTTAAGTAAAAGAAATAAGTTCCATAATCATTATAATATTTATTTCTGTGTGTGTTAGATTATTTCTTAGTATATTTAAGAACTGTTCGTTTATCCTCAGAGGATATATACAGTTTAGGATAGACTGACATTAACAGCTTCATCCAAGGTAATCATTTTCAATATTCAGTAATATAATCCATTTAAGAGTACCTAAGGTAGACCTACTTCTCAATGCACTCTCTTTAGAAAATCAGGAAATACTAAATTTCATAGGATGTATACATCTATGCCTATGCTATTTCTTTGGCTAATCAACTACAACAGTAGTTTTCAAATATAAGCACATATCAGAATCACCTGGAGGGCTTGTGAAGCATTTTCAGGGGCCTCACCTCAGCTAAAGTAGATCTGTGGTAAGACTTGATAATTTGAATAAAAAACAAACAAACAAACAAACAAAAACAGGTGATATTGATGCTCCTGATCTAGTGACCACCCTTTAGAGATATACTGAATTAGAAGGTAGAAAGTTATAAGTATGCTGATTTAAATCTATATACAGAGATAATTAAATGTATAGTATCATCATAAATAGCATCCATATTGAGATACGGAATTCTGTTTGAACAAAGGGTAGCCTCAGAGGGAATTAATTTTAACAAAATCTTCTAAAATGAATACAGAGGTACCTTGGTCCTTGTTAATTGGCTCCATGAGGCACAACAAGTACCAAACCAATGTTTCCCATAAGAAATAAAGCAAATAAATTTAATGCATTCCCAAACCAAAAATACACAAAATGACCACAAAAGCTAAGATGACAAGGAGATGTGCACAGGACAAGAACTACTGTGCTATTAATACATGACCCCGTGTTTCAGCTGAAAAGGGTAGCGAGTCATGAGGTAATTAACACTGGCAAGTTCTAGTTTGCGTGTCAAATACCAAACATAAAATGAGTAAGTAATTACTAGAACAAAATTTTTGCTTCAAAATGCATCGAGTACCAAAGTTGATGAGTTTCAAAGCAGTTGAGTACCAAGGTATTACTGTAAATAGATCTCATGAATGAATTTTTTGTATGAGGCTTAGAAAATTGTGTTGTTACTAGAAAGGTAATGTGGCATCAGCTGTGTATGACAGTAAGTGAAATACAATCAGAAAAAAACATTTTCTCACAGTTCTGTAGGCTGGAGGACTAAGATCAGGATGACAGCCTGGTTGGGTTCTGGGAGAGCTCTCTACCTGGCTTACATTAAGACAACTTTTCACTTTGTCTTTACGTGAAGGAAGGAAAAGAAAAAGAGTTTTTCTTATAAAAGTAATAATCCCATTATGAAGGCCCTACCTTTGTGAACTCATTTAAACCTAATTATCTCCAACAAACACCACTTCCAAATGCTACCACAAATACCACATTTGGGGTCCAGGCTTGAATATACAAATTCTGGGGTGGACACAATTCAGACCACAGCAAGCCTTTAGAAGAAAGTCTCTATTTCCCAACTATTAATTTTTAGTAATTTCCATAACCAATGTCAGAAATTGTCACAGGTCAGATATGGGGCCCCTATAATTTATGATAAGTGGCCCTAAGGGTCATGTTTTAGAAGTACATAACTGTCCTTGCTAGTGTTGATCTCAAAATGTAAGGGTATCTATTCCAAACACGTGATTTCTCTTAATAATTTATATCAGTGATATCTCCAGTTGAAACCTCTGCTCCGGGCAACAGACATACACCAAGTTGGCTACTTATCATTCTCACTTAAAGACAGGATAGGCATCTCAAATTGAACATATCCAACACAGCTTTTAACTTCCCTCTATTTATCTCCTCAATTTTTTTCCCACAATTTTTTCCATCTCAGTTAACACACTCCGTCCTTTTTGATAAGCCCCCCAAATCTTGGTTTCCTCTTTAACTCCATTCTTCCACAATTCACACTGTATTAACAAATCTTGTTCATACTAGCTTCAAAACAGATTTGGGTTATCACTCTGACTCAAATTACCATCCTCGCTCCACTAATTCAGTTGGGTTTACTGCTATAGCCTCCAAACTGATCTTACTACTTCTATGCTGCCCATACCCACTCCAGTGTACTCTCATCTCTGCAGCAAAATACGTCTTTTAATATTTAAGTCAGGTCAAGCCACTCTTCTTAAAATCCTCAAATGGCTTCTAACTCTACCTCCCTTTGTGTGTTAGTTTCCTAGTGTACTGTAACAAATTACCACAAACTGAGTGGCTTAAAAAAAATAGAAAGGTATTCTCTCACAATTCTAGAGACTACAGATCTGAAACTTACTCTTTCACAGTTCTAGAAGCTAAAAGACTGAAACTGAGTTATTGGCAGGGCTATCATCTCCCTGAATGTTATAGGGGAGGATTAGTCTTTGTTTCATCATACTTTCTGGTGGTTGCAGCAATCTTTAATGTTCCTTGGATTTGGAGCTGCATCACTCCAACCTCTCCCTCCTTCTTCACATAATTTTCTCTGCCTTGTGTCAATTTGTCCAAATCCACCCCCCTTTTTTAATAAGGACATTCCATTGAATTATTTCCCCTCCTCAATCTACTGTGGCCTTAGCTTAGCTTAATTATATTTGCAACGATCTAATTTCCAAATAGCCATATTCACAGACACTGGGACATAGCTTATTGGAAAGGGTGGGGTTGTACACAAATCACCCACAACACTAAAAGTAAATCCAAAATCCTTACAATGGCACACAAGCCACAATCCTTTGCTATTCAGTTTTATCTATAGACCATTAGCATCAACCTTGCCTGGAACTTTAAGAAATATAAACTCTGTAGACCTCCTGAATCACTTTAATCAATTTAATGTGACACCTAGGTGATTTAATGTGATGCCTAGATGTGTGAATCAAAATTTGAGAAGCACTGATTTTCAAACTAACCTGCTTACTTTTCTCTTCTTTTCATCAGCTACTCGTGCCCACATCTCTCCATATCTCTGCTTCTGTTATATTGGCTTTTTTTGCTGTTCCTGAAATGCCTAGAAAACATCCCTGACAGATGTTCACATACAATATTCTTTCACTTCCTTCATATCTATATGCAAATATTACTTCAGTGGAATTTCCTCTAGATATTGTTTTAAATAAGCATCCCCATGAACCTCATCCTTCTTCTTTTACGTTTTACTGTAGAACATTCTATCATATAACATGTTAAATATTTAATTAACATTTTTATTGCCTACTAGAACACAAGCTTTTGGGGCACAAAGATTTGCATTAGTTATGTGCACTGCTGAAGTTTAGGTTCCTGGAATGGTGTGGGTCACTCTATAAAGGCCATTCAATAAAAGTGACAAATAAATGAGTCTGTAAGTGCATTAATATACTTATCCATTACATAATTTAACTGTTGTTATTTTAAATCAACTGTGTCATATGTGTCATGTAATGCTTCTTTAAAAAGATATGCATATTTTCAATCAAGATAGTAGAGTAAGTACTGTTTATGCTTGTCGCCTCTCATGACTACATCAAAATTACAGCTAAACTATAGAACCATTATTGTGAAGAATTCCTGACCTCTAGCTGAACAAAAGTCTTACAAGTAAAGACATATAGACGAAGCCACCTGGGGACTAATAAGAGGGGCCAGAGACATGAAATGGGCTAGTCCAATACTTGTGAGTGATCATTAAAAATCAGGAAGTATATCTTGGCTTCAGAGGTTCTCTATGGAAGAAAGAGGGGTCACAGCATTACACCAGGCTCCCAGCTTAAGGTTCCAATACTAGGGAAAGATATCCCCGTATTACAAAGTAGTCATGGTAATGGAGGGTATAGCATAAGAAATATATAGTCAACAATATGATAATAACTATGTGTGGTATCAAATGGGTACTAGGTTTATCCAGGTGATAGACTAGGGGTAGAGATTTTGAGCGCCACATAAAAAAGTTGAAATAATTAAGAATTACAAATTGGTAAGTACAAAATTGTTATGGAGATACAAAGTAAAAAGTAGGGAATATAGTCAATAATATGGTAATCACAATGTATATGCCAGGTGGATACTAAACTAGTCAGGGGATCATTTCTTAAATTATATAAATGTCCAACTACTACGCTGTATACCTGAAATTAATGTAAAGTGATATTGATTGTCAACTGTAATTGAAAAACTAAAAAGGTAAGAAAAGGTGAGGGGGAATATGATCTTCAAATTTTCAGGTATAAATCCAATAAGTTATAGGGATGTAATGTACAGAATAGGGAATATACAGAGGGTGCCAAAAAAGTGTATACACCTTTTAAGAAAGGAAAAAAATATATTGAAATTACAAATATACCAATTACAAAGAATGAATGCAAGTCAGGTTTTACTTCTGCAATTACAAGAGGTGCTCAAAGTGTTTACAATCAGCATCCAGTTATGTCTGACTATAGTGAACAACTGCTAGAGCAACACTGACCAAAGTGTTCACTTGTATCATTGCATACACCATTTCAATTAACATGTATCTCAAACTTATCACAAATGTATGCAATTGCTAGGCTTGTTAGCAATTCTGCTTGTACCTTCATTACCATTGTACCTTCACAACATTCTTGAATTTCAAATGCCACTTCAAAATGGGCTTGCACTCCTCAAATGACAACCATGATTCTGCCATTTTCCTTGATTGTCCTGCTTGTCACATGGTGACACACTAGCATTCATTTGATTACACCATCTTCTGAGCACATCATACTATGTATTGCTACCATAATTCACTTCAACTTCAAAAAGTAATAGATAGATAGATAACATTGCTTAAAATATGTATACATTCTTTTGACACTCCTCATAGTCAATACTGAGATAACGTGGTACAATGTCAGGAGGTTGCTATACCTTTGATGCTGATCATGTCTGTAGGTATATAAATGTTGAATAACAATGGTGTAATATAATACTATAAAAGTAATATAATATTGTATGTTAGCTATATTTTAATAAAAGTCTTAAAAATAATAAAATAAAATAAAAAGACATAAGAATCATATGTCTAGCACATAAGTGTTTAAAAAATTATAACTTACCTAAACATTTGTGAGTCAATTTGTTCTTATCCTTCACCAACTTCCATGGTAAAGCATACTTTTGCCCTAGTACACAATGTGAAAATAGATACATATATGTTTTTATGTATCCTAAATTTATCCCTTTTGAGCTTTCACAGAATGTTCTTTTGTTCTATGACAAAAATATGGTCACCAGCATATCATGTCTTGCATTTTTTTTATTGTATTTTTCTAATTTTTTCTTTTTGAAATTAGTATTTTTAATTTCCTCAGTTGGCCCCTAATACAGTGGGATGTCTAGGAACCCACTTCTTCTTTCCACAATTATGTTCTTTTAATGAGAATCTCACAGATAAAGTCACTAACGTGTATGTAGTGAAGTTGGAATAATGTTAACACTTTCCCCTCTCGACTTTCCACTGAATCAAACTGGTCCAAACATTGTGTTAGGTTCTTGTTATTTTTGTTTCTTTCTCTGAAAAAAAAAATGTAGTTTCTACCTTAAAAAAAAAAAAAAGAAAAAGAAAAGAAAAGGAAGCTGGGATGGCTCAACAGGTTGAGCACTCGTTTTGCAGCCCCAGGGACCAAGGATTGAATCCCAGCCCTGGCCCAGGTGGACCCATATGCTGAACTGGGGTGTGCCCCTAGTTCAGTTCTTGCCCGGGCCTATGTGGGAGGCTTCCGGCCCAATTCCTGGCCTGTGCAGCCCCGCACCCACCTGTGGAGTGAAACTATATGGAAAACTAATGCTGTCAACTATGGAGACTGCTCTGGACCCTCCCCCTTCTCTCTGTATCTCTCTGTCTGTCACTCTGTCCAAAACAATAAAAATTAATATTTTAAAAAAGCAATACAATTGCAGAGATATCACTTCAGAGTAGGTTATTTCTTTTTTTTTTTTAATATATTTTTATTTATTTATTTTTGACGAGAGAGAGAGAGAGAGAGAGAGAGAGAGAGAGAGAGAGAGAGAGAACTGAACTGGGGGAGCTCCCAGTTCAGCATATGGTTCCACATGGGCCGGGGTCGGGATTCGATCCTTGGTCCCCGGCGCTGCAAAGTGAGCACTTAACCCACTGAGCCATCCCGGCTTCCCCAAAGAGTAGGGTATTTCTTAGTTTTACTTTTGATTATCTTATCTTCAGATATTTAGAAAGCCAAAATTCTGAAGCCTTCTGGACTGTAAATAGTATAATTGAAAAAATAAGTAATAAATGTGTATTAGTTAACAATTACTTACTGAGGAAATGTTTAAGTCAAGTATTGCTAATTGTATAAATAAGTAAAAGCCACTGAGCCACTAAAGTGTAGTGATCTACTGATTAGATATGAGTAAAAACTCAATGGTAATTGATTTTCTATTGGTGATGTAGCATTTTGTAAGTTATTGGTTTGTAAGAACATAAAAGGAACCTAAACAATTTAAGAGGACTGCAACCTTTTAAAAAGATAAAGAACATCCTTTTACTTGGCATGATATTTTGAGACATAGCCATTCATTTTGTACCTCTCTTTTTGAACAAGCTTCCACTTGAGATTTTAAAAATTAATAGCTACAAAAAACAGTAGAAAACTGAGTGTTTATGCTATGCTAACTTTATGTTATATATAGTATTGGACATTTATATACATCATATGATTTAATTATAATAATGCTATACAATAAGCATATTATTTTCCCATTTTACACAGGAGGAAATAGGTGTAGACAAAGTTGAATAACAATAGGCCTGAATTTATACAACTAATAATAGGAAAAGCAATAATTTGAATTCAGACCTTTTTTTTTAATTAAAGTAATTTCACTCATAAGAAATAATAAAAACAATAAAGATAATTATTAAGTTATCTTCACCTAGATTCCCCCAATGGTCATATCTTATTCACTTACATAATCATTAAAGCATTGTAAAAATCAGGAAATTGACATTGGTATAATACCATTAATTTAGTTTCAAACCCTATTCATATTTCAAAGGTTTTTGTATGCAACATTATATGTAAGCGTGTGTGTGTGGTATACTATAGTTCTATAATATGTAAGTTTATTTAACCATCACAACATCAGAATAGAAAACTTCTCTGTCACCACAAAGAAAGTACCACAAGTTTTCGCATTACCTCTTGACAGTTAACCTTAGTCCGTGAAAACCACTGATTTGTTCTGCATCACTAGAACTCTGCTCTGTAATTCATGTCTATTTTAAACCAAAGCTTATAATATCATTAAACGAATGGTGTTTTTCTTACATACTGTTTGATTTCTTCATAAATGTTATTTTGTGGCACATATGAAAATGTATACATGTTTAGGTAAGCTAAAGCTTGAACATGGAATTAAATACACAAAAGATTAAAATATGATACACCTTCATCACTTCATTCCTATTTAAAATTTTGTTCCAAAACTAGTAATAGTGTTTTTTAATTTTATTTAAAATGTTTATTTTAATTATTGTCATTACAGAATAAAACTATGTATATAGGGAAGCTGAGATGGCTCAGTGGGTTAGGCGCTTACTTTGCAGCCCCACGGGCCAAGGATCAAATCCTGGCCCCTGCCCATGTGGACCCATATGCTGAACTGGGGAGTGCCCCCAGTTCAGTTCTCACCTGGGTGAGACCCTGGTCCATTTCCTGCCCTGTGCAGCCCCAAGCACACCTGTGGAATAAAACTATGTGGAAAAACTGATGATGTGCAACTATGGAGACTGTTCTGGGCCCTCCCCCTTCTCTCTGTCTCTGACTTTGTATCTCTCTATCTGTCAAAAACAATAAATAAATCTTTAAAAAACGATGTATATACGTATGCCTGACTTTCACATTTTGTTTATAACTTTAAATGGTGTTAAAATTTTAGTTTTACATATTGTCACATCTAACTGAAGGAAAAGTCACAAGTAAGTCTCATAAATACAGTGTAATACTGGGGACTGCTATATTTTTATTTTGAATACCACCCATCATGAGTCTTTAATAATTACAGATTCCAAGTAAAATAATGGTTACTCAAGAGCCAATAGACAGTAAAGAATAGGCTTATTCTATAATAAGAAAATTTTAATGTCAAAGTAATTTTTGTCATCCCTTTTTTTTATACTAACCCCAGGCACTCTACGCCACTCTGTGACCCAATTTTCTGTGACACAGCATCCCAGCTGTGCACAGAATCAGGGTATCATCTAACTGCTCCTCCTTACAGATGTTAACAGATCTTTCCTCAGTCAGACTTGCTCTGTGCCTGGCTTCATAGCAAATTTAGAAGTCCTCTTAGGTCCTTGAAGGGCAATGCATAATACATTTTATGCTAATTATCTGATGACAGTCACTAGATTAATATTTTATCATAGCATGTAAAATAGCCTTAGACCAAATAGTACAGAAATTTCTAATCATGTTATTCCTTTGGGTTAAATTTTAGGACAAGAGTTAAGACTGTATCAGAGCAATGAAAATGCTATGGGCAAGAAAAACTATTTGTTCTCAATTTTGATTGGGCTGTTTCTATAACCTTGTATGATAGACAGGGCTAATATTATTATTCATAGTTTACAGATAAAGAGTTATGTTCAATAGCATTAAAGATTTGTTCCAGGCCATTGATTTATTAAATGACAGACTAAGATTAAAATCAAGTTTTATATTTATATAAGACTTATATAGACCCAATAACTATAATTGATCATCCAAGGATTAATTTAAAAACAATGTGATATGACAAGTTGAATGTGACAAAAGCAACATGATCTATTAATTAGATTTGAGTAATATTTGGGTTTTTTAAATTATTTTTAACTGTTTTGATACTTTAAATTATGTTTCATCACTATTGAAGACACATTGTTTCATTTTTTTCTTTGCATGCTCATTAAATGAAATACAGTAACTATGTTCATGGTTGTTAACTAAAAACTACCATTTGATGGTTATAGCTATTACAATATAAATATCTCTCTGGTATGCACCCTTTATGAAGTAATTTTTAGGCACTGAAATTACAAGAGTGAGCAAAACAGAATCATTATTCTCATATGGGTTATAATGTAGTGAAAAGAGGTGATGTCTAAATATCCAAATGATTTAAGGGCATATATTTATATCACCTATCAGAGATAAATGTTAGGAACTGAAGAAAAGCCAAGTTAGAGGATGGAGAATAATAAGATATTACCCATTTTTGGTAGTCGTCAGCAAAGGTTACTCAGAGGTAGTAACATTTGAACAGAGATCCGAATGACATGAGAGAGTAAACATATAAATATCTTCAAAAGGACTTTTCAGGTTGAAGTAACAAGTAAAATATTTTTTTAAGCTAGAAATTATCTTGGTGTTAGAGGAAGATCAAGAAGACCCATAAAGCAATATCAGATTTAGTGACTGGAAGAAAAATATAAAAGGAGGTAAGAGAAATAACCCAGAATTTCATAGTGTACTTACTTGTGGTATTTCAGGCCTGATAATTTTATTCATTAAAAGACTATGAACACAATTGAACATGACTTGGTGATAAGAAAAGATGAAATATAGCCATTTGTGACAACATGGCTGGACCTTGAAACCATCATATTAAGTGAAATAAGACAGACTGAAGAAATCAAGAAACATATGACTTCACTTATAGGGAGAATATAAAACTGAAAGCAACAAAGAAACAAAAACTCATGGACACAGTCAATAGTTTAGTGGATACCTAAGGGTGAAGGGGAAGGTGGGTGGTAGAGTGAGGGAGAGGTAAGTAGGGAGGGGATATCAAATATATGGTGATGAAAGTAGAACTGACTGTGGGTGGTAAACACATAGTGCAATGCACAGAGAATGTAACATTGAATTGTACACCTGAAACCCATGTAATTTTTACCAACCAATGTCACCTCAATAAATTTAACAATTAAAAAGCTAAAATAAATTTAAAAAATAGAAAAAAAAATAGACTATGAGGTGTGGAGATGCTGGGTCAACTCAGCAGGATGAGTGCTTGCTTTGCAAGTTTGAGGTCTGTGGATTGAATTCTCGCTCTGGCCCATGCAAACCCACATGCCAAAATGTGGTGCAACTGGTAACTGCTGATATAGCCGTGAAGACTCTCACTTCCAATACAGGACTCTCACTTCCAATACAGGAGACCCAAAGTCCTCTTCTCACCCCATGTGGCTCCACATCCACCTGTGTGAAATGAAACTGTGTCACAGCTAATAATGTACACTTTGAAGACTGCTCTGGGCCACCCCCACTCCCATCTCACCTTCTCTTAAACAATAAAATAAATCTTAAAAAAAAATGACTATGAGGTGTGTGTGAGTGTTGGAGGAAGGGCTAAGGAGACAGGTAAATTAAGATACAACTCAGACATTTAAAATTTTTAAAGGGTTTCCTTGTGTTTCAAGTAGAAAATTTTATTAGTTGGCTAGGGCTACCCAAACAAAGTACCACAAACTGAATAGCTTTAAGCAGAAATTTTCTCACAGTTCTGGAGACTAGAAGTCCAAGATCAAGTTGTCTGCAGGGTTGGTTTCTTTCTATCTTCTAATGTTGTCTCATCGTCTTATTTCTATACTTCGTCCAAATTTTCTCTTTTTATGAGGACCCACACAAATGACTTTATTTTAACTTAATTGCCACATTAAACATCCTATCTTCAATATAGTCACATTCTGAGGTACTAAAGGTTAGAATTCCAACATATGAATTTTTACAAAAGATAATGCAACCCATCACAGAAATAAAATGCAATGGGGCAATGATAAAACCAGGGAGATAAGTCAGAAAGCTATTGCATTAGTCAACGAAAAAACAACATTACTTGGACTACAATAGAGATTATGAGAATCAGTCATTATATAAACTATATAAAGAATGGAATCAAGGTCTTCACCAAGATTATCTTATAAAATACTCCTGACAACATTTTAGGTTGGCTACTGTTTTCCATTGTTGACAGTGATTCATGCCTAAGGTCACACAGCTAACAACTTTGGAACTAGAATTCAAATATATGTGTCTGATTATAAAGGTTATATTCTATCCTCTCTGTCATGTTTCCTAAAGGTTAAGTTTTATCCTTGTTGAGATATTGTGCACTATATGTATAAAAATTATCTTAATTTAGGGTGTAAGTATAGAATGAAAGGAGTAAAAAATTACATGTTTTTCTAGAGAAGAAATATTTAGTTTGCCTTTGTACGGAACACATATCAGTAATAATTAGCCTTGAATGGAGAACTTTTGTTCAACAGTCATTGATTTAGTAGTTTCTATTATTTATTGGGTTCCATAAAAAAATCTGTGAGGAGTAAGGTAAAATGGCTATCTTTGCTTCAAAAAATCATTTCATTATGTTGAGAGGAAAAGTGTTGTGCACATAAAACATGGTATTTGCTGAGTACCAAATGAGTTAGCTGACGAATTGTGCTAGAGGACTTCAAAAGAGGAAAATAGCTCAAAGTTTTGGAAAAGTGAAAATGGTTGAGGCTTAATTTCTAAGAATTTGTACACATCCAATCAATAAATAAGGCAATGGCTAATAGGTTAAAGTTTACAAAAGTTGACAGCCTTATTTTCTTTTTCTTCCTGGTAAGCGAATGTCTTCTCTTTTGAAGACTTATGTAAAATTTATCCTAGAGTTTAGGTTTCCAAAGATGGATTTTGTATAGTCAGAATCCTGTGTTTTGCCTTTGTGACAATCCTCATAGTTCCATATTTCTATTTTTATTTCTATGTGTTTAGCACCTTCATTCATTGGTACTGGCAAGTATCATACAAACAGGGCGAGATCATATCTGATTGAATTCCCTTTTTAATCCCCCAGCACATAAAAAATATTTTGGGCAAAAAGTCAGTAGATTCGTTTCAAAGACATAAAATATGATACAATAGCAATCAGATAAGACATTTGTGCAAAATAAGATTACTTGGGAGTAATTATTTCAAGTAATTATTCTTATAAAAATATGGGAAGATGTTTCTACTTATAAATGTTTTATTTTGTTATATGGCATAACCACAAATTATCAATGACTTACATATTAATAAATTTCAATAAAATATTTGTAATGGCTTATAATACTTTATTATATAATTATATCATAGTTAACTCAATTAATGTCCTATATTTGAACATTTGGCTCTTTCAGATGATTTCCTATTATTAAAAAATTACATTGTTCATTTTTGTACATATATAATTTTAAGATCACTGGCTTAAATACTAATAAATTTAGGGTCTTTGGTAAATGCTGTTAGAATTCTTTGTAGAAAAGATATAGCAAAGCATCTTTATATTTCAGGAAACAAGAACAACTTCCATAAACTTCTGAGACCTGCACTTTTTGGTTTGCAGGACATTTTTGTTGTCTGGTTGGTTTGGGGATGTTTTATTTTAGTAGGTTGTGGCATTATTTAGTATTCAGTGGTCATGAATATTTGAGAGCATTCCTTCAACATCCAAAAAGACTTTTATAAACAAATGCAAGTATATTTTTTCTCTAAAGGAAAATATAAAGCAGAGAGAAACCAAATACTGTTCAATTTCTAAAACTGTGAAAATATAACAATAGGAAAAACAAATAGAAAGCTGTAGCTACCCAATGACTCTAGAGCCTTAGTGAATCCTACCATACCTATTTTTGCACAGAATGAAAAAACACAGCAGATTCCTTTGGAACATCAAACTGAGAAAATTGACTACAGCTTTAACAGTCATAAAATATTTTTTTCGCAGAATGAATAAGTATGCATAATTGAGAAAAATACCTCAGAAAAATAAAATAGATATTTTAAAAAGGCTAAATAAGAATGTTGCTGCCTGTTCTTTTCACAATTTTGCACCTGTCCCTGAATTCAGTATTTAGAGAACTAAAAGGATAGGAAGTTGGGGAGATTGGGATTGAGGCAGTGTAGAGCTGTGTAAATTGCAGAGAACTAAGCCAGAAGACTTGAGGGGAATCATGGGTGGGTTGTGAAGTCAGGGAGCCTGACTTTGAATCCCAACTCAGCTTCTTACTAATACTGTGATTCTGCGGAAATAGTGTATCCTTTTTCTGGCTCAGTTCCACACTTTTAAAGGAATATAGAAATTCATAGCTTTTTCAGTGCTTACAACATAGTACCTATTTATTAAATACTAGTCATGATTTTATTATATAATTGAATGTTCTATTAAATAACTGAATATATAAATGTCTCAGACAAGTTATTTTATTTTTGAATCAATTTCCACAACTATAAAAGGAATTATATAGACAACATGATCATGTGATGTCACATCTAGATTTGAAGGTTTCTATGGTTCTGTAAGAACAACAAAAACAACAAAAACGCACTGGATGTTACCATAAGAATCAGTTTGGGAAAGATATGAAGCTAGCAGAGTGAATATAAATGATGAAATCATGCAAAGTAGAGGAGAAAAGGAGAGAAGATATATAAGAAAGAGTAAATTTTATAGAGTTTAATATCTATATTTACCATTTAATATTACAATCATATAAGAATTAAGATGTATTGCATAGGGAGTAAAGCTACTACAAAATAATCCCTTGTTTATTTTTAAAATACTGTTTTGTTTTTTTTCAACTTCCTTTTTCCAATATAAAGAGTACTCACAAATGCCTTTTTTTCACCTTAAGTACAGAATATTGTAATGATTAATATATACTATAAGTTTTACATACTAAATACATGACTGCTTATGATTTACTTAAAATTAGGAAATGGCTCCATGTTGCTAGATTTAGCCAGGTTATAATTCCAAACTCAAATGCAGGCTTTTTAACCTTGAGTTCTAGTTTCAAAAAACATCTGAAATGGGCAATTTTTTTCTGTATGTATTGTAAGAACCTTGTTGTCAGAGCATTCAAAAGATTCTCAAAGGCAACCTTGGTACCAAACCTGTTAAGAATCATTGTCAAACAGAATCACATCTTGCGAATATGGTCATAGTTATTTACTGAACTATAACAGACTGTCAAGTGCCTGTCAAGAGTACACTCTGAATGATATTTAAGGGAGGAATTAATAAATTGAATAAATGATTGAATAACATACCTTGGCAATGAGTTCTTCCTTGATCATCCTAAATACGAGTAAAATAAATTTTCAGGTCCTCATATCTCCCTCAATCTCCTTTATTTTTTGCCATGCACTCATAGTCATGTAATATACCACACATATATTCATTTTTGGTCTTTCTCTTGCTACTAGATTGTAGGTTCCATGAAGCAGAGACATTGCTTTGTTTTGTATTGATTTTACACTGTTGAATTCCCAATGTACCTAGTAAATATTCAATGGATATTTGTTGTATGAATATTTAAGCACATTACTAGCTTTGTTTTTATTTACTCTTCAAATTATTAATGTCACTTTGAAGTTCTAATCTCTTGTCTACAAATTTTCCCTTAAACCGCCACTTTCAATATCTGTCACCTGCAAACTCAATGAGTATATTCTCTGTCCAGGTTAATAATAAAAATCTTTTAACAGAACTAGGATAGGGATCTATCATGTAGTGTCTAGTGTGATCTTGATACATTTAATAAGTTATTTTGTAACTGAAATCTGTAATCTGTTTTGTTTAAACAAATTTGATTCAGGTTTTTGCCAATTTTTTTATTATTAAATTTATTAGTGTTACACTGGTTAGTAAAAAATAACATATATTCTAGATGTACAACTCTTTCCATCACCATATATTTAGCCCCCTGTCCCCCCTCCCCCCCAACCCCTCACCCCTTCCCCCCACACACACACTCCATAGTGCAGATTCTGGACACTAGCTTAAAAATCATGATGTAAAAGGAAGCATTTTATATGTGGGAACCAAAGGCAGGTGGGAGAGATGATTTGTTGAACTACTTAATATGTGTAGAAACTCTTCTTGGTGCTTTCCTATTCTGTAAGTTTTTTCTTCTTTGTTTTAATACTAAAGATAGCCTTATGAAATAGATATTATTATTCTTATTTTTAATCAGAAATCTCCCATTTGTATTCTTCTTTTGCCAATAACTGATTGACAATCTTTCTAAGCTCTGTTTCTTTATAAATAAAATGTGAGACATAACACTTCATGCCTATCAAAAGATAGGCAATGAAAATTTAATGAGATTATTTGTATGAAATTATTTACAAGCTCCAGCTATTAGTTATCATTTCTTATTACTCTGTACACAATTGGACTTGCAAAATCAATATTTCATTGTTAAATGACTACAACAAAACATCAGTACTTAAAATTAAATTGTATATATTTTCTTTTTATTAAAAATAAAATGAATATATAAAATATGTATTGTGATTATCAACATTATTACTGTAAATAGAAACTATTGAAGAATTTAGAGCTATAATATTGAGATTTATAATATTCAGTTTACTTCTTTAATCCCTATAGTCCAGGGGTCTCCAAACTTTTCAGTCCGAGGGCCACATTAACTATTAAACAGCAGTTTTGGGGCCGACTACACACTCGAGGTCCAAATAAAAAAGAATCAAAACATAGATGTTGTTTCTAATTATTTAATATTATTTTATTCAGTTATTATTTAATAACACATTGATGCACTACACATGAA
>PVKE010011231.1:0-40711 GCA_004027555.1 Craseonycteris thonglongyai
GGGAGGGGGCACCAGATAATTATATGGTATGGAAGGAGAGCTGATTCTAGGTGGTGAGCACATAATGCAATACATAGGTGATGTAATGTAGAGTTGGACATCTGGAAACTATGTAATTGTTACCAATCAATGTCACCCCAATAAATTTAACAGTTAAAAAAAAAAGAATAAATCAAAGTAATGTTTGTAACACTTAAAAAAAAAAAAAAGGCAAGCTGCTGGTGACAAGTCAAAGAAACAATATTTTGAATAGATTAGAACAAGTTCATTCATTACATTTACTGAAATCATAACTAAAAGTTTATGGGTCCATATTTATCTTTATAAAAAGATAAAAACATTTATGTTTATAACAACAACAACAAAAAAAACTACCCAACTTTTTCTAGTAATATTTCACAAAACCAATTACTTTGGACCAGGGATGTCCAACTTTTTGGCTTCCCTGGGCCACATTGGAAGAAGAATTATCTTGGGCCACACTTAAAATACACTTAAACTAATGACAGCTGATGAGCTAAAAAAAAGAAAAAAAAGAAAAATTTGCCAAACATCTCAAAATGTTTTAAGAAAGTTTACGAATTTGTGTCTGGCCACATTTCATGCATCCTGGGCTGCAAGCGGCCTATGGGCTACAGGTTGGACAAGCTTGCTTTAGACTATAATTGTGTATAATATTATAAAATTGTATCATACCTTTTTTAAACTGCATATTTCAGATTCTTGCTTTTTATTTAAAGCTGAAAGTCTTTTGTTTAACTGTATTGCTTCCTGTACTGTAACATGAAAGACAGTTAGGAAAATATTATATTCAATTTACATTTAAGGGAAGTACCACTAACACAAAGAAAAACATTCTCAATGCAATGTATATAATTATTACTGAATTTAAATAATATTCACTAAACTGCAATTGACTACTTCTAGTATAAGTTCAATTTATTAATTATACATAAGTCAGTTTAAATATTTCCTATTAAATATATAAGTTTAAATAAAATGGCACCTACCATTTTGTTCTAACTTTTCATGATTCTCTTTTACCAATCCAAATTGGCCTGTTATTGTGGCATAGTATTTTTCAATTTCATTCAATTGCTTCTGATGATCTTCTTTAGCCAGAAGATGTAACTGGACTTTTTGTTCCTATTTTGAAATTATTTTGAATGTTATACATACATACACAACACACACACATATTAAACACATTAAAAGTTATTGTTTTTAATAACTGTTAACATGAATGTTATGAAAAAGTACTGACTGCACAGGGAGGAAATGTCAGGAGATATTTCTAAAGCTATGTAAAATTAAAGTACTTTTTTCCCCCATGACAAAATAGTCATGTAAAGTTATATTTTCCTTGTTTGCAGCTCTTCAAAAACCAACTGGTTGTTTTATTTATGGAAAAGTAATTGCTGGCATAATTATGACAAAATTCAGGTAATTTTTCTGAGATTAAGTTTAATGAATATAGCACCTTCCCAAAAAATGTTATGATGAGGACAATATTTATCAGTGACAGGGAGGCAATATGGTACAGTAAAAAGTCTACTTAAGCTGAGAGAGAGAATTGATAAAAATTGGACCTTACGTATAATATGGGCCTTCACTGATTCCAGTTTAAGAAGCTTGTTTTTATCATACTTAGAAATATGACTTTAAATTTAAAAAAGAAATATTACTTTAATCAGTAACATTTTTTAAAGGTTTTGATCTTGACTTGTGTTAGCAGAATCACTGGTTTCACAACTTACATCCTTTTGCCACATACTTCAGCTTCTATGATGAGCAGTGACAGAGAACAGTGTAGGCCTGTAACCTAGCACTCAATAATTGTTTTCTGAATGAACTGTTGTTCTCCCAGGGTTCCAACAGTGGATATTTGTTAGATTTACCTGGCCATCTGTCTCCCTTACTCAGTAGTACCAGAGTTTGAAGTATTTACTTGAAATATTTTTTCCTTATCACTACCTAGTTGGACAAAAATTCAGGGATCCTATTCTTCCCTAGTCAAGTGTTATTATTACTAAAAATAAGCCAATTGATTTCTACCTTTTGGGAATTTGAATCTTGAGCAAAAATCTATAACACTAAAAGTTCAGTGATGATCGTATCCAGACTAATTAATATGAGACCCCTGTCCTGGATTCCTACATTCTGCTTCTGAAACTCTGGAATTACTCAGGTTCTTGTTTATTCTCAAACTCATTCTTCGCTCTCTGATTGTGAGCGCCTCCACTAAATCTCCATCTGCATAAGTTAACCAGAGCCACTTCATACTTCTAAAATCCAAAGTACAGGCAGTATAGTACATGGTCAAAAGCTAGTCTGCCTATGTTTAAATTTTGCCTCTGTAATTTAGTTGTTGTGTGACCTTGAAAAAATCATCTACCCTGTCTTTACAATGATATTATAATAGTATCTCCCTCATAGGGTTGTTGTGAGGATAAAATGAATACATATAAAGTACTAAAAACAGAGCCTGCCTTCAATAGTTTTAATTTTTATTTGAAATAAGAATGGCCCTTTAGAATATTAATAAAAAAACACACATTACAATTTAAGTTGTATTCAACTTTATTATCTGAGCAAATCTGATAATTTTAATTTTTTCAAGGACACTTTCTAATGATTTTAAGCAAAGTGGTATCATTGATAGTGATTACAGACAGATAAGTTGAAAGTTTCTCATGCACTTCTATGGGCTTTCAAATTCACTAGTCATTTGAATTAATTGTGTAGCAGTAATCAATGCAAACAAGTTGACAGATGTATTTACCCCCTGAGATCTTATGCCCACCTGGGCAGTCACTATTATCAATAACTAAACAACAAATAATAATGACCCATATTCCATTCCTCTAAAGTATCACTTAATTCTCTACTAGAGAATTATATTCACTTTCAGAAGATGTGTAAAAACCTCATCCGATTTCACTGAAAACTGGTCTAAAAGTATTTTTTCAATTCAAGGAATTTTACAATTCCAATCAATTCTACATAACCTTTATAAAACTGGTGAATGAAATAGGCTGTTCATGCTTGCAAAAGTTAACAATCCTGGTAACTAAAAATGCAGCAAAGACCAAGTGATTTTATAGGCATTCTCTACATACATACAGCTCTGTATACATTAGAGCAATTTCTGATATATTCGATCCTAGCATCCTTTGCTTAAGGCCAAAGTTGAATTCAATTAAAATGCAGTTTTAATTTGTTTGTGTGGCATAATTCTGATTTTCAAATACATTTGTCTATTCAATAGCCACAATAAATACTATTAATATAAAGACTTACAAATCACATGGGCACCTTATAGCTAGCTCATTAGCCAATAGGGGCCTATATGGGACTGTTCATAAATGAATCGCACTGGCTGCCCTGATTTTGTTTTGATAATGAGACGAAGAGGCCAGTTGTCATGTTTGCCACTAACAGCGAGACTGTCAGCAAATAGTTTAAATTCTTTGAGAAGCAACAGAAGTAGATTGGTAACACCTGCCTGAGAAACCTAAGAACATTTTAAAGAATAATGCAAATAAGTTGAAGGTGCTATTAAAACTTCAATATCACATACTATACCATAATAAATAAGTATTAATTTATTGAGGTGACTAAGAAGTAGCACTTATGTACTTAACATATGAATTTTGCTCCTTTTACTTTAGTAAATTTATTCAAGTTATTTTTTTCTTTTACATGATTTTACTACTAAATGCAAAGACTCCGTCCACAAGAATGTGAGGATTTACTGCTTTCCAAGTATATGTGTACCTCATTTTAAACAAAATCAAGATTAGAGAAAGAAAAAAAATAGCACGTACATAACTAATAAGTAGGGGTGTGTGTGTTTAGATTACTTAAAAGCCTCAAAGCATTTAAAATAGGAATAATTTAAAAATAATAGTTACAGAACTTTTCTTAGAACTACATATACTAATTAATGGCATAGCTTCTCATTCCTCCCTTTTCTAATTTCCTTTTGGAGACTAATTTGAAAGTCACTGAAGATAAAATGATTTCCCTTAAAATAATTAATCCATTATAAGTAAATTTTAGAGGAAAAGATAAAAACTCCAAAATAAATAATCAATAAATAATCCTGGGAACACAAAGGAAAGACTCATCAATGATCAAATCACAATAACAACTAATGTGATGTTTTATCATTTGTTTTTATCATGTTTTGCTGTACTCTTCTTATTGGTGACGAACAATGTGATCATTTGTTCAAGGTAAGGTTTAGGTACTTTTTAAAGATAGATGCAAAAAAAAAAAAAGATAGATGCATCTCTAGATTTATAATTGTGTTGCGTTAGAGACATACCACTACCTGTACACAAAGTTAAACTTAACGAATTCACAAAAGACAGAAACTTACTGGTAGTTAAGGGTTTGCCTATTGAAGATCATGAACTCTTTTAGAAGTTTCTTAATACTATTTTTAAAATTATTTCTTTTAGGACACTTAACTTCATCAATTGCTCCCCAAAGTCCTTCCACAGAGTCAAATAATATAAAGAATAATGTACTGATTTGAGTAAAAATAAGATTAACTGAATTACTGCATAATGTACAGTACTCTTTATAATGATCACCTGAATTACATAAAACTAATGTAAAAGACTATAAGAATCTTTAGAAAAAAGATTTTTAACTTTAACATCAATTATCTAAAATACATTTAACATGCGTAGATCTCAATATATGAAATTTTTTTAATGCAAAGTGATTTTATGCTTTGAACTGTCAGAAAAATATTGTAACTATAATTCAAATATCATTTTAGTAGGTTCTGTAGAGGCTGTAATTCATATTAACAAAATGCTCAGAAGTGACCAAAAACTACTATAATAAGTTTACTGCATGTTTCCATGCTCTTTTTTTAAAGATTATAAATATCTGTTTGATGAAATTTTAAAGTGGAATAAACACGCATTTTATGTTGCCTTTGATCTTTAGCTTGTAGCCTCATCTCCCAGGTCAGAGGGCACATTATTCAATTTCACTATATTTTGTGTAAAACCACTGTAGTGTTAAAGATGACTTTCAGTACAAATGTCATGGTACTTAAACCTAAACTGGAATCTAGTTTTTCAGCTTTTTAATTAAAATCATAGTTTAAAAGAGTCTGACAATATTATCTTTAGTCTTTCCAGTTGAGCAGTGACAGAATTTTCACATCTTTTATTCAATCAGGCTTAGCAACCTTTCAATGGCTTCTTTATTTTCGAACACATTGAAACAATTTCAAGAAGAAAATACTTTATGTTTTTGTATTTAATGTCAAAAGGATAATCTCTCATTTCTTACTTCTCATCTATAATATATAAGCCTTGCTCAGAAATTAATTTTACTTAGCTTACAGTCTGCTCCAAAGAAGAAAGATTGAAATAAAGTGAACCCACCCATGAAGCCCTCTGAAGATTTAAGTGGATACGGGAGAATTTGGCTCAATCAAAATTACAAAAAAAAAAAAAAAAAAAAATCCTTTTGACTCAAATAAGCATAAAAAGAGTATCAAAGTATACATCTATAAAGTGTTATGCTATAAAAATGCAAACATTAATTTTTAATATACTATAGAAGAGCAATGGACAACAAATAAACACTTGTTGAATAAAGAATGGGTACCATATCCCAAGTGCTGTATTCAAATGCTACTTAATATTATTTCAGTTTTGCAGACTATACTTAATAACTCCATGTTTGCATAAATACCTAGAAAATATATCAAGAGGTTTTGTTGTTCTTATTTCTGTATTTTATTTTATTATTTTTTTAAATTTTTTTTTTTAATATATATATATATTTTTATTTATTTTTGACAGAGAGAGAGAGAGAGAGAGAGAGATACAGAGACAGAGAGAGAACTGAACTGGGGGAGCTCCCAGTTCAGCATATGGTGTCGCACGGGCCGGGGCCAGGATTCAATCCCCCGTCCCTGGCGCTGCAAAGTGAGTGCTTAACCCACTGAGCCATCCTGGCTTCCCCTGTATTTTATTTTAATATAAGATCTCCACCAATAATTTGGAAACTGTATTAAATTTACTTTGTAATATGTAAACAATACTTAATCTAGAAATAGATTTGTGAAATAAATTTGCTTGTTATGTTTAAAACTGTAATTCAGCCCTTTAAAGAAGATATGAGTATCCAATTTCAACTCTTTGTTTTTAATATAAATATCACATTTATATTGACAAAAATGCTATGCACATTATATATTAATCTGGGGTGGGTGTACATTTTGCAATTTCCTTACCATTTCACTAACTTTCTTCTGTAATGAATATTTAGAAACCTTGAAAAAACAAGGGGAAAATCTCATTAAAAATTCTTTAATTATCTGTTACAAATTCCTTTTGACATTAAAATTGTATTCTATAAATATGGTATTTATCTTCCATGCACTATTTTTTTCTGGTGACTTTTTTTTTTCCCCAAAATGTTATCATAACTGTCTTCTTTATAACAAAAGCAATACATTCACATATTTATTTAACATATATTTATGGAACACCTATGATATGCCAGCCACTTTCCTAGGATCCTGGGATACAGCAATGAAGTTCTCTCTTTAAGAATCTTTATATCCAGTAGAGGTAATGGTAGACAGACAGTAAAATATAAGTAAAAAATACAGAAATTAGAGTGTGACAACAACTACAAAGAAAATTAAAGCAAAAGGGATAGCAGGAGCATTCTGTGACTTGTTACTTAATGGTAGCTCTTCGTTGAAGAAAATTTGATAAACAAATTAGGGATAGGAAAAGAAGCATAGGGGGAAAAAGCTGTTTTAAATAAATCATCTCAAAACCCAGAAATAATAATCATTAATGTTTTAGTACTAACAGATTATTGTTCTATGCATTTATACTTTAAAAGAGAGTCAGTGGGGAGAGGAATAATAATATATGTACTATTCTGTACCCTATTTTTACCTAATACATGAGGGCTGTCTGGAAAAATTCCAGCCACAAGTGCCTCTATTTTTCATATTATGTGGCTGGATACTTCCCCAATGGCCCTTATATAACAAACAGCTTTCTATGATAAATTAATCTACAACATAACTTTTTAATGGCCACATACGGTAGTATTCCACTGTTTATACCATAGTTTACCAAATCACCCTAATTTTGTAGGCTTACCCAGTTTTCATGGAAGTATTCTGAAATAAGCATACTTATACTAAGAGCTGTGTAGTTATTCATTTTAGCAAGATAAGTTCCAAGAAGCAGAATTCCTAAAATGTTTTCATTTTTATGAACTTTTAACGATTCTTACAGAGTCCTCCAGAGTAGCTGACCAAGTTAAACTCCAACCAGCCATTTTCTTAAACCCTATTTATATTTGCTAAACATTAAGCAAAACTACAATAATTACTTCACATTGCCTTGAATAAGCTGATAATTTTATTTCATTTTGGTGGAATGGAGTGTATGTAATTGATTTCTTCAACAAACACTGAATGCTTACTATAAATAAAGTAAACCACCAATGTAGACACTAGGATATAATACTGGGCCCAAAAATTGCTGTCCAGCTTAAACACTAGAGAATGTAGATAATAAGCAATACAAATAAAATATATTATCTATTCAATATTGATAAGTGCTGAAGAAAAATAATGAATCAGGGAAAGAAATTACGTAAGAAAGCTGAGAAAATCCTTTCTGAGAGGGGGACTTTTGAGTAGACTTGAGAGAAGTGAGGAAGAGTATTCCAGCAAGTGCAAAGGCTCTATGGTGGGAAAATGTCTGATGTGTTCAAAGAACAGCAAGGAAGCCAATGTGACCGTAAGGAAACAAGGAGAAGAAAAGCAAAAGATGAGTTCAGAGTACAGTAGGAGTAGGGGGAAGTGGGAGGGCCAAATCATGGTAGGCCTTGCAATGCACAGTACAGATTTAGGTTTTTATACTGAATGAGACAGGAAGCCACTGAAGAGTTCCAAGCTTGACCTGCCCTTTTAAAGAATCACTTCGTTACATTAATGATAAAGGAGAACAGAGGTGGAAACAAGGAGACCACTATAAACTACTGCAATAATCCCAATGAAAGACTAGGATGTTAGAAATGGATGGAGTGACAGTAGTCTGAATCTGGATAATACTCTGAGGGGAAAACTGAAAAAAAATGTACAATAGAAAAAAGGGAGTTGTAATTAATGAGAGAAAAAAAGACAAAGAAGTTATAATAGTTTTTAGGAGAGGGAGATTTTAGGAATTTACCTTTGAACACATCAAGTTTAGATGTCTTTTAGACATCCAATGGTCAATCCAGGCTGAATTTGGGACTGGAGATATACATTTGGAAGTCTTTTGCATGTAGATTCCATTTTAAATACATGAGACTGGATGAGATCAGAGGTGTGTTTTTTTTTAAGGCATATGAACAAAAGAAAACAGGTAGAAGTAATCTATAAAAATTTAAAAAAGGACAAAGATCAGGAGACTTTCACCCTAATCCTGAATTTACTGTCTGCTACTATGTGGTTAATTTTTTTGTCACCTTGACAGGGCCACAAGGTATGCAGAGTAAACATTATTTCTGGGTGTGTCTGTGAGGGTGTTCCTGGATGAGATCAACATTGGAAGCAGTAAACTCAGTAGACTGTGCTCCCCACTGTGGGTGGGCCGCATCCAATCTGTTGAGGACCTGAATAGAACAAAAGGCTAAGAAAAGGTGAATTTATCCTGTTTACTAACTGCCTGATTGAGCTGGGATTGACCTTCTGCCCTTGGACTGGGTCTTACACCATGAATTCCCCTGGTTCTCAGGCCATCAGACTCGCACTGGAATTTACCACCAACTTTCCAGAGTCCTCAGCCTGCAGATGGCAGACCACAGCACTTCTCTGCCTCCTACTGTGTGAACCAATTCCACATAATAAGTATCTTCACATACATACATACATACATACATACATCTATTGGTTCTGTTTCACTGGAGAATCCTCACTAATACAGCCACTCTTAGCAAAGAGAAAACTAATACATCTAGAGCAGATTTACCAAATTATTTTAGGTCACTGTTCTTCAGACATCAGTACCTGAGCATTTTATTCTTTCTGAATGAGTCATAACTATATTTTATCAACACCTCAATCACACTGCCCAACTTCTGCATTCCTATGACAGGTAAGTTGAATTTGAACATAACTTAATTGACGTGCAATCTTTTTATGGATGCTATACGATTTTTTTATTCCAAAAATCACAGAATTGGTTCAGAATATCAGATATAAGCACCTTTCTAACAAAGGAACAAAACTATACTGGCACTAATTAATGTATTAACTATAGAAGGCAATTTCAAAGATAAAGTACAAATATTTCCTTATAGTTCTCCCTCACTTTATGGAAATTATACAAAAAGCTGACTGAAAAGTACATTGCTTTAAGCAAACCTAATTAAATTTATGCTACTTAGGAATAAAGTCCCTCAAAATACTGTTAAAAAATTTAACCCATTCCCCTTCCTGAACAACTCAGTCCTAATCCATTAGGTGGGGTAGGGCAAGGTAGGTGTCCATGGGGAAGAGTTATAGGGTTTGTGACAGCAGCATTCAAGACAGGGTATCAGGGATGACCGGAGAAAAGAGATGTCCCCATGAGATACAGTGCAATCTACTGTGAGAGTCAGAAGCTGGATAAGGTGAGGGAGTGATCCTGAAAAACCAAGCTCAAGGTATCAGAGTCCAAGCAGGGAGAAGAGGGTATCCACTTTAGGAAGGAAAGTGCAACAGAATGGTGGACCACTTATATACAGAACTACTTATCAAATAAATACATTAAGGATAAAGAAAATAGTGTTTTCCCTTACATCAGAGGAAAGAAACATATAAACACGAAGAGGAAATAAACTAAAATTAACCTTGTGGTTTTGCTTGGGAATTGGAGGTAATGTGAATTCATGGTTTTCAATATACATGATTGACAGACCAACAAACAATTATAAAAATGTTTATATTTGTGTGCATATAAATACCTGCATATAGTCCCTAGCTATGACCACTGAGAGGGTCTGAATACAGTGACACCCCAATAGTAATGAGTTAAGTGCCCAGATCTTGGTTCTACAAACCATTTTCCACCAAAAAGAACCAAGACAGCATGGAGAAATTATCTGTTCCAAGACAAGGGCAGGTAAACCACAGGTGATCCTAACAAATTTTGTTTTTATCTGAAAGCAGGAAAATCCTTAAAAAATGATGAAGACATGTCTAAAAGACTCAAAAATCAGCTTGAATTAGACTCGCACTGGCCAAATCAAAGATAATTGAGCATTAAAATAAATAAAATCTATGACAGTCATAGATTTTAATCCACTGAATAAAATAAGAAACTGAGTCTATACTGATATAAATAAATGAACACCTTAAAAGTTTGGTGAAAAACAGAATATATACATAATTTCAAAGTACTGCTCTATAAAATGCTCTGATTACAAAAGAGAAAAGAGTAACTTTCCAATAGAGAAACTTGTCTGATACTAACTTAATTATCAAAGTGAACATCACTAATAATGAGACAAACTGAGCAACACTAATGACACAAACTGAAATCATAACTACCTGATAGGATTAATGATAGAAACATCTCTGTAATATTCCTGTCAAAGATGCATTAACTCTAATCATGAAGAAATATCATACAAACAGAAATTGAGGGACATTCTATGACAAGATGATAAACTTTGCCGCCACTGTAATGTTTTGTTACAATAGACACATCTGAATATAATGTTCTGTGTAATCACATGGTATCTCCACTCTATCATTCTTGACCTTGCACACAGAGATGCTTAAATTTTTCACCTAGTGCACTTTGAAATATGAGTATTCAGACACTCGGTTCAAACAGCATGCTATTATTAAATTCTTAACAGCAGAAAAAGTTCTTCCCATTGAAATGCAGATAAATGCAAGCCATTTATGTTGATCAGTGTGTTGAGGTGATTACAGAAAGATGCTGGGTAAGGCGGTTCAAAGATGCAGAAGTGGGCCAAGCAGATTTGAGTGACAAACCATAAAGTGGAAAGCCTATGACTGCAAGTCCAAATTGCATTGAAGAACTGATCCATGGAAATCTTTACATCAAACAGAAAGAAACTGCTGGTGAATTAGGAATTTCCAAGGAGGGAGTGGGATACATTATTAGTGTTCTTGGATTCCACAAAGTTTGTGCCAGGTGGGTAGCACACATGCTGTCTGATGAAATTAAAGCTGAAAGAGTCTGCGTTTCTTGGGAACTCCTGGAACATTTTGACAAAGAATGTGAGAACTTCTTAAAGATCATTACAGGTGATGAAACTTGGGTCCCTCATTATATGGAATACCACCATAAGGGACCAATCACCTTAGCTGAAAAAATTCAAAACTCAGGCTTTGGCTGGGAAGGTTATGTTGACTGGTTTTTGGTCTGAACAGTCTTCCATTTCAATGTGCACTGGGTGAAAAATGTAAGCATCTGTGTGTGCAAGGTCAAGAATTATGGAGGGAGATACCATGTGACTACACAGAACTGGTTATATCCAGTTATGTCTAATGTAACAAAAAATATATTACAGTGAAGCCAAAATTTATCAGGCACCAGCATACAAAATAACTGGTATATAATGCTCAATGGTGTCAAAGTATTAACAATAATGGAAAGACATGGGAACTGTTCCAGACTGAAAGAGATTAAAGAGATATGAGAAGTAAATGCAACATAAGACTCTATAAAACTGGATCCTTTTTCTATAAACAACCTTATTAGAAGAACTGGTAAAACCTCAATGGGGCATGAGAATTAGATTACAGCTATGTATTAATGTTAACTTCCTAATTTTGATGGTTGTGTTACGGTTTTGTAGGAGCATTTCCTTGATTGTAGGAAAGATATACTAGAGGATTTGGGGTGATGAGGCATCTATAATATTGTCATATTACTTTTAATTAAGGAAAAATAAGTTCTTTGTATTATATTTCCAACATTTCTATAATTGTATGATTTTATGAACTACAAAATTACCCAAATGCCTAAGAATTCCTTATGAATAAGTTTACACACTTAAAGTTCCAGCAATTTAATTTCCTTTTGTCACTGTGGTTAAGGCCTAATAAAACTGGGCTTCAATTGTAGAAACAACATATTATATATTAAATATGCCTTCAGTTCTCTAAGATGAATTAATATCTTAATTTATAAATTTAGTAAGTTTAAAATTTAGTGAAATAATATGATATCATAGAGCTTTAGAGAGGAAACTCTTAGAGGTTACCTATCCCATTACTCCCAATCCAGGTTTTACCAGCTTTTATCTATGCTCTCTTATTTATGCCTTTCCTGGGAGGGAAATGAAGACCTCTCCCAAACTTCCTTTCTCCTGATATCCAGAATAGAGAATGAAGATATGTCATTGCTTCACAAATGGTCTTGCTTGGGAAATGCTGATGTTTTTCAATGTCCTCATTTTACCTAAAGGAAAACTGAAGCTCAGGAAGACAAAGTGTCTTGCCACAGGATCATGTTATAAGTCATAATAGGCAGAAGCAATGTACTTAAAATCTACAGGACAGTCAGCAGTCTCTTTACTTAGCTCTTCTAGCATACTGTTTACATAAACAAAGTTTAATTTGTCAGGTAACTTTGATGTAGGCAGGTTGCCCTGCTCTAAACCAATCTCTCTGAAATCAAATAGAAACAGAATACATTCAAAGAATCCATTAAAGCAAGAATAATTCAATTTTTGGTGTGCGGTTGTTTGGTTTGGTTTTGGAGTTCAATAAGTAGAATCCCGTGGCTATGAACTCTTTAAGAAAAGGCACGGGGAAGCCGGGATGGCTCACTGGGTTAAGCACTCACTTTGCAGCGCCGAGGACCGAGGATCGAATCCTGGCCCTGGCCCGTGTGGACCCATATGCTGAACTGGGGAGTTCGCCCAGTTCAGTTCTCTCTCTGTCTCTGTATCTCTCTCTCTCCCTCTCTCTCTCTGTCAAACAATAAAAAAAAAAAAAGAAATTAAAAAATTTAAAAAAAAAAAAAAGGCACTACGGTGATTTCTTATTCCTGTTACCTAGCATATAGTAGGTATGACATAATGAAAAGAAAAAAGAAGGAAGAAAAATAAGTAACTTCCCTAGTAAAGGAGACAGTGAGGTTGGTACATGATGGTTAATAGGCTGTGAACTTCCTTTGCTTAGTGGATTTATATCAGATGCATAATTGAATAGGAACTTTCCTTAAGTTTCTTTAACTTGGAGGGAAAACATCACAAGTATCTTCATTGCTTTATAATTTTTATGTATCATGTTCAGCAGACCATGAGGTGTACTATTACATCACCTGTACTGTCACAGGTTGAACACTGCAAAGCAATTCCTTACAGTTCTTTTGCAGAGAGCCAGCCTGTGCAAGAATGATTTTTTTTGCTTTGAAACTACTTACATTATCTCTGTAATTAAACATGCATAAATGATATCAAATGAAACAATTCAAGAAGAAATGCTAAAAGAAAAAAAGCACTTATAACAAAATCGACATATTTCTTTATTGATATTTTAATTAAAAAAATGTAACATTTTTAAAGAAATTATGCAAAACAAGAGATAAGTTATGCCTAGTTCAAGACACTAAAAAATAATCAGAAAGTCTTTTACAATAGCTACAATGGTAATTTCTGTTTATTCTATTACAAGAACAATTTTTTAAATTTATATTAAGTCATAGGAAAAAGTTTACCTCGTGTGACCACTTTAATTATTTGAAGTATAAGAATCACTAAACTATATATAAACTTTAAAGATTTATTGTGTTTTTGACAGAGAGAGAGAGACAGAGAGAAGGGGGAGGGCCCAGAGCAGTCTCCATAGTTGAACATCATCAGTTTTCCACATAGTTTCATTCCACAGGTGGGCGTGGGCTATGCCGGGCAGGAACCAGGCATAGGGCCTCCTGCATGGGACATGCATCCCCGTGAGTCAGGGGCCTTCCACATGGGAGGCACATCCCGGGAAGGAACCCAACCGGTGGCCTCCCACATGGGAAGCTCACCCAGGCAGGAACAGAACTGGGGTGGGAAGCACACCCAGTTCAGCATATGGGTCCACATGGGCCGGAGCCACGGGACTTGATCCTTGAACCCCAGAGCTGCAATGCAAGCCCTCAAACCACTACTGAGCCATCCCGACGTTCCACATAAATTTTGAATAGAACACTTACACCTCTATTTCTTGTTCCATAAATTTTAAAGAATATTTCTGCATATCAGATTCAAGTTCATCTTACCACACCTTTACTTTTTCATCATCAAGGTTAGGAACATTTAAGTTTTATTTGTAAGCATAATTAAGTTTTCCATGCTTTATTTATAGATTATAAAAAATGGAAGCCAACAGCATTTACATTATTACAATCAACATAGATTTTGTTTATTACAGAGTCCAACACGGTGCTAATTTTATATTTCCTTCTCTATCAGTCCAATGTGCTATATGAAGAATGATTTTATAAGGGTCAGGACTAAATACCTTTTTTATTCTAATACTCCATCAACTGCTCAAAACCATCCCAAATTTTTGTCAGGATGGCTCAGCAGGTTGAGCACTCATCTTGTAGACCCAGTGTCCAAGGATCAAGTCCTGGACCCGGCCCATGCAGACCTATATGCTAAACTGGGGTGTGTTCCCAGTTCAGTTCTCACCAGGGTGAGCTCCATGCAGGAGGCCCCTGGCCTGGATCCTGCCCTGTGAAGCCCCATGCCCACCTGTGGAATGAAACTATGTAGAAAACCAATGACATGCAACTATGGAGACTGCTTTGGGCCCTCCCCCTTTCCATCTGTCTCTCTTTGTCTATCAAAAACAATAAAAATAAATCTTTAAAAACCACCCCAAATTTTAATTGCTGTATGTCTTAATTATACAGTTATCTATGTTACTTGGAGTTTTAAATCACTTCCTACTTTTTTTGTTGAAAAGATACAAGGATTCTCTGCTATATCACTAGTATCTTCCAGCCTCTTATTCGTCCAATCTGTGGCATGGAATCCATTCCCTTATTTTTATTGAAAACATTCTTCTTAGAACTCACTGACATTTTGTTGCACTTAATTTTTATTCACTTTGTTACATCAAAGTAACAAAAGAAATCTGAAATAAAAATTTCCTGACATGTCAAATGAGGAGAATCTAAACAGTGTTAAGACAACTGGATAATAATCTAGAAAATAACAGGCTTAGATCCATATCTCATATTCTGTTACAAAAATAAACTTCAAATGATCAAAGATGTAATGTAAAATTTAGTAGATAGGAAGTAGTAAAAGAAAACATGGGCAAATCCCTTTATAAATTTTGGAGTCGTGAAAGCCTTTCTAACCATGACGAACTCCAAAAGTCATAAAATAAAATAAATAAATCATGGCAAAATTAAACAAAAATACAAAAAAAAAAATCAAAACACAAATGACAAACTGAAGAAACTATTTGAAACTCAAAACAAAAGCAGTGAGGGGTTATTTCTGAGAAATATAAAGAATTCATGGGAGCAATAGCTAGATGGCAGACTAGGAGGTCCCAGCCCTTCACTCACACTCACACACACACACACACACACACACACACACACACACACACACGCAATTCAACTACTACCTACAGATCAAATTAGCTCTAGAAGAGCTTTGAAACACAATTAAGAACTGCGGCATTCTAGCAGGGCACAAAACAAAAACAAAAACGAAAAACAAGAATGGCCACATAGAAATATGAAGAAAGCATTTTATCTGTGTCCTCCTATCTCATTGGCTCAGGCAGCTTGAAGCCAAAATGGATTACCTCAGCCACACCTCCTTCCCCATGAGAGAAAAGGAGAACTGGAAGATAACAATAGCGTTCACCACTATGGATCTCAGCCGACCTCACCACAACTGTGGACATCAGCAGACTTCACTGCCAAGGACAAGGCCTACCTTGACCCCATGCCACTGTGCCCCTTCTTGGAGCCAGACACACCACTACTCATCCCTATCAAGCTACAGCTGCCAAACCCAGCACCATACCTGATGCTACCACACACCCAACCCAGCCAGCACCATCACACCCACCAGTAGGTGAAAGTCAATACCCACCAGAACTAGTCTTGAAACTGTGGAAGAGATCACTGCTTCTTCAATTGTACAAACACCAACAAAAGACTAAAAGAAACATAAAAAAATCAACAAAACATGACATCAACAAAGAAACACTAAAATTCCAGTAAGTGAGCCTAAAGAAAAGGAGATACATGAACTACCTGACAAATAATTCAAAGTGATTTTTTAAAGAAGCACAGCAAACTACAAGAGAACACAGAAAACTCAAAGAAATCAGGAAAACAATACATGAATAAAATGTGAAGTTCAATAAAGACTTAGAAACCATAAAAAACACTAAAAAGAAATTCTAGAGCTAAAGAATATAATGAATAAAGTGAAATGTGATACGGAGCTTCCACAGCACACTCCATCAAATAGAAGGGAAAAAAACCCAATAAATTTGATGACAAATTATTTGAAATTATTCAGTCAAAGGAAAAAGAAAAAAAAAAAAAAAGAAGGAAAGATAGTGAATAAACCCTATGAGATTTACAGAACATCACAAAAAGAATCAAGAGAAAGGAGCAGAAAGCTAATTTAAAAAAATAATGGCTGAAAACTTCCTAACTTTGGGGATTCACGAGGCTCAAAGGACCCCAAACAGGATGGCCATAACAAGAATACACTGAGACATTCTATGTTCATAGATGGATGAATATTGTTAAAATCCATATTACCCCAAGTGATCTACAGAGTCAATGCATTTCCAATCAAAATTATAATGTCAATCTCTACAGAAATACAAAAAACAATCCTAAAAATCATATTAAACTATAAAGTTTACTGATTAGCCAAAGCAATCTTGAGCAAGATGAACAAAAATGGAGGCATTTTACTCCCTAAATTCAAAATATATTTCAAAATTACAGTAATCAAAACAATATGATACTGGCATAAAAACAGACATATTGACCAATGGAACAAAATAGACAGCCCAGAAATAAATCCACTCATCTACAGCCTACTGATCTTCGATAATGATACTTGGAATACACAATGCAGAAAGGAGTCTTCAACATATGGTATTGGTAAAACTGGATAGTCACACACAAGAAACTGAAATTGGACCCTTATTTCACACCATATAGAAAATCTTATACCATATATGAAAATCAACTAAAAATAGATTAAAGATTTAAGCATAGACCTGAAACTGTAAAAACTACCAGAAGAAAAAAATAGGAAAAGAGCTTCTTGACATTAGTCTAGGCCAGGGGTGTCAAACTGGTGGCTCATGGGCCGCATGCTGCCCCCGAGTTAATTTTTTGTGGCCCATGATGCTCTGAAATAAAATGAAAACAGAAAAAATTGTTAGGAAGAAAATAGCGCTTGGAGGAGATCGAGGCAATACTGTACACACAATTCCCTCGTTAACCTTTTAACTAGTGAAGATGAGTATACACGTGGCCCAGGGCCTTTCCTGGGGGTCTGTGGGCATGTATAAACATACTGACTCAGTTCCAGCGATGTTTGTAAATGTGATGTGGCCCGCGTGACTCTTGCCTGTTGCACCAAATGGCCCATGTTTTAATTGAGTTTGACACCCCTGGGCTAGGCAATGATTTTTTGGATATAACACCAAAAGCACAGGCAACAAAAGTAAAAATAGGCAAGTGGAATTGTATAAAACTATTAAAAAAGCTTCTGCACAACAAAGGAAATAACCAACAGTTAGGGATTAATACCCAAAATATATCAGGAACTCATATACCCAATAGCAACAACAAACAAACCAATCCAATTAAAAATGGGCTGAGGTCCTGAGTAGACACTTCTCAAAAGAAAGAACACACACAAATGGACAACAGTATATGAAAATGTGCTCAACATCACTAATCATCAGGGAAATGCAAATCAAACACAATGAGTTATCTCACACCTATTAGAATGGCTATGATAAAAAAGACAAGAGGTAAGTGTTGGTGAGGATGTGAAGAAAAGGGAACGCTTGTATTAATACTACCTCAATCAGACTAAAGGAAGAAAGTTTATCATCTGCTTAAACAAGTCCACACTATGGTGTGAATTACCTGATTAAGGTAGTGACCATCAGGAGTCTTCCACTTTAAAAATATATTTTGCTCTTTAAAATTATGTTATCCACAGGAGATACTTTGAAATCATGTGAATACATATTCTCCCCTAATCTTTATTTTACTTTTTAATCTCATTTTATTATTCATCTTCCCTACTAGAATGTAAGCTCCACAGGGCAGAGATTATTGTCCTTTTTATTCACTGCTGTATTCCCAGTGTTTAGAACAGTGCTTGGCACAGAGTAGACCTTCAACAGATAAATATTAAATGAAAATTAGTTGTATACCTCTGAGACAAAAGTGATGTTTTCTTCATCTTTGTTTTTTTTGTTTTGTTTTGTTTTTATTGTTTTTGACAGAGAGAGAAAAAGAGAGAGAAAGAGAAAGAGAGAGAGAGAGAGAGAGAGATACAGAGAGACGGAGAGAACTGAACTGGGGGCACTCCCCAGTTCAGGATATGGGTCCACACAGCTGGGGCTGGGATTTGATCTTGGGTTCCCGGGGGCTGCAAAGTGAGCGCTTAACCCACTGAGCCATCCCGGCTTCCCCTATTTTTATTGTTCATCTTTGTACTTAGAGAAAATAAGCACATTACTTAGCAAATAATGACTCAATCTATGTTATTTTAATTTTTAGGGACCATAGGTAACTCTGCTATAATATATGAGGGCTGTCTGAAAAAGTCCAGCTATAAATGCCTCTATTTTTCATATTATATGGCTGGATACTTTCCAGACAGCCCTCATATAGGCCTGACTTGTTTTATAAATCTACAAAGTAATAAAAACAATATATATCTATTTAACTATATTACTATAAGAAATAATGACAGTTATCTTAATATTTCTTTTAAAATAAATGAAGTAAAAATCCTTCTAGTTTGAAATTCAAGACTTTTAGGAAGAATGTACTGAATTATATACTATATTATATATAAAATTTTTTGTTAATTTGGCTTTGCTAGCTTACATTTTAATGACATTTTACTGATACAGTGCTAAAATGCCAAATTACTTTTTAAGCAATACTAATTACCTGTAATGCTTTCAATGTTTCCTTCAGTCCTTCTATTTCTTTTTCTTTTATTTCTGTAGCAAGTTGATATTTTCCCTTTAAGTAAAAAACTATATTTCAGTACTTTATAACGTGAGTGATATTATTAATGGAAAAACATTAGAGCTCAAGAACCTAAATCTCTATTTTAAACCTTATATTCACAGGCCTTAAACTTGTATATGCACCAAAACTTACATTCCTAATGATTTCAAAACGTTATAAAATGATAAGTCCTTGATAAGATTATAAATATGAAATAGAAAACCTTGTTATAACAACAAATCATTTTATCAGTAGAGCATTCCCAAGAACTATGTATACTATATAATTATTTAATTCAGATAGCTAGAACAAATATATTTCAATTAATAAGATACAGGTACATTGGTCTTATAAATGTAAGAACATGGGAGAATTTTTAAAAGAAGGTCTTTTGCTAAAAATAACAAATTAATTATTAATACCACAAATGGTATGTTCATGAAAACATGTATTAACTATTAGATAGCTAGAGAAAATATATAATGCCAGATGAATTTCTAGGATTGTTTGGAGTTGTGTTCTCTTTTAAAGAAGATAATTGCATTGAAAAAACACTAAAAATGTATTTAAAGGAAACATTGCAGTAGAATGGAAAGAGCATTAATTTGAGAGCGAAAGAAATCTGGGTTCCAGTTCCAACTCTGCCATTTCAAAATGTGAGTTTCAATTTCAGTAAGCAATTTAATCTTGCTACACTTCAGTATTCTCAATTGTAAAACAACCGAGGTTAAGTAAATGTTTCTAAGATTTTAAGCAATTAACATTCTCCATTAATTTATTACTAATGCTCCTTTCCATTATGGTGAAAAAATGACACTTAATTACGTTTAACTATGCTTTAAATTAAAAAATACCTTTTCTTCTTCCAAGGCACACATCTTCATTTGCAACTGATAAAACAATTTTAAATATTAAAATACAGGTAAGTAAATTGTTAAGAGTGATTTATACTGGACACTGAGACTATAGAAATATTTTACATATGTATATTGTCAGAACTTAAGATAATGTAAATATGCTAACCTTATGCTAAGAAAAGAAAATAATAAAAGATATAAAAGGGGGAAATAACCAGTCACCAAAGGAAGCAAAAATTTAATCTCAATGATTAGAGATACCAAAAATCCCTGGAAGTTAAGTTTTTCCTTCCAGAAGTTTTTTCTTCGTAAATGTTTCAGTAATTTGCTATCTACTCATAAGTAACATTTTCTGAGGGTACACTTTTATGAAATCTCTATCATTTGAATTTTCATTGACAGATTTTCTGAAAAATTAGAAAATGCATGTGGCAGTCTAATAAATAATGACATTTTAAACCAGAAAAACTAAAGAGGTGCCCAATAAAACTAAATATTCCAAGCAATATAAAGATTCTAACCCAAAGTGTCAAGAAATAAAATTTTTCTTTGGAACTTATCCATCTCAGTTTTCATATTTCTCATTGAATCCAAGAATCCTTTAAGAAAGAAAAGAAAACAATAAAAATAAAAAGAATCCATGAGCACTTTCTCCTCTATCCTTCAGATACCTGGGTATTCTTATCTTGCTCAAAGCCCCTTGTGATAACAGAGATAAAAACTTACTCTCCCCTAGAGAAGACTATGTCGTACACTTGGCTTTTGCTTTCTTACCCTTCAATTTCAACTCTCATAACTTTGGTGAGGTCATTCTCAAACTAAAAGGCAGAAAGTGTATCATCTGATTAAATAAATCCATGCTACCAATAACCTTAACCCACTAGTGATTTATACTAAATGGCGAGGAAGACAATAAAGAGAGAAAGAAAAGGAAATAAAAAAATGGTGATATTGGAATGGCTATAAGAAAAATCACTTCCACAGGATATCTCCCATGAGTATACTTCTCACACTTGTATTTTCTAACTAGGGACTAAAGAGAAATTTGAGATTGTAAAGAGCTATAGAATTCAAAATAACTAAGGAGTTACTACTTATTTCTTTAAAAATTTTTTTTTCTATTTCCTACTAACTTTTCTTAGTTGCAGGTGGCTAATATCTACAGTTTTCAGTGCATTATAATCACATCCCTTCATCTTTTACATCTCCCCACTTGTATCTCGGCATTTTATCAGTGTTATAATTCTGGCTTGGGTAAAGGAGTAATGTGGAAAAGGTAACATCCTAGGACACTCTAATTAAACAGAGAAAGGGGGAAAGGGAGAGAAAAAAACAACACAGATCACTAACCTGATTTATCTAGGACATATGAAAACACATCTCCAAGAAAATAGTTTTCCCAATTGTCTCCATAACTAACTCATTCTACTATATTACTCTTTATTATCAGTTGGGATTCAAAATAATTGTATTCACTTCCTGCTTTCAGTGAGTATGGAGAACAAGTTATAATATTCATGGGAGAGAGGAAACATTTAAAAGTGCAATATTTAAAATTGTAGTGTTTGTCTATACTTACGAAATTACCTGCTTTTTAAAAGCTGCCATTGCTTCTTTGTGTTGCTTTGTTAATGTTTCCTTTTGATTCTCAAGAGTTTCCTATTTTTTTAATTATAAAAAATTAAAACAAATTCCAGAAACTTTTCAGTTTTACATTCTAAATGGATTCATAAATTAAAGGTAAACATACTTATTACATATATTATTTCATGCTCTTGAAATGCAGCCTTAAACCAATTTTATGATTTTTTTAACTGTCATGGACTCAGCATACAATAATTTTGCTTCCAGTTGCTCCTTCATAAAATACATTGGTTTTTAAATGTTTTATACGCTGAACATGGCTTAATCCAAAGCTATCTTCAAGAAAATATCTTTTGGGGAAGCCGGAATGGCTCAGCAGGTTAAGTGCTCACTTTGCAGCCCTGAGGACTGAGGGTCGAATCCCATCCACCACCCATGTGAACCCATATGCTGAACTGGGGCATGCCTTCCATATGGGAGCCCTTGAACCCAGTTCCTGCCCTGCTTGGCTCCCCGCCCACCTGTGTGGAACAAAACCATGTTGAAAACTGATGATGTACAACTATGGAGACTGCTCTGGGCCCTCCCCATTCTCTCTGTCTCTGTCTCTGTCTCTGTCAAAAACGAAAAAACAAATCTTAAAAAAAAAAAGAAAATATCTTTCATCAAAGGTTATTAAAATTAACAGTCTTAGTACACAAGTATACTAGAGTCTGAGAGTTTCCCAAGAAACCAATTTTATCTAAACAAATTTTCACATGGCTACATAAGATTCTTTAAATTCGCTGAAATAAGTTTTTACAAAACCAAAACTACCACAGGGCATTTTTGGAAAAAAATTACATATATAATTCAATTTCATTTTTGCCTTCCCTACTTTTTTGGTAGAAGTTGTGTGTTCTGTCCTTTGGATTCAAGATGACTAAAATTTTTTCTATTTTTATCAAATAATTCACATACTTAAAAAAAATAGGACTAAAAGTAGCAACCACTTTCAAATGTTTGTTACTTTATTCCATGTTTCTAAATATATGTTGATTTAACAATTTAAAAATTTATCTACTGACCTCCTATTATGATACTTAGGAGGTTCAGCATTTTTGTACAGCCATTACCCTACAACTCCTCGCTCTATTTTCCCAACAGAGTTATATAAAAATTGTGGCTTAACTCAATTGTCAGTATTTATACTATTGATTTAATAGTATAAATCAAAAAATTTCATATGTAATTTTTATTCAATGCAGAGCCATATAGTATACCACAATTACATTTCTATTCTCATACAACTTTTTATTTTTCCTGGAGTTAGCAGTTAATTTAAAGTACTTTAATTTCCATAGCTAATTTTTAAAAATTATTCTGTCACTTGGATTCCAGTTCTTATATGCTACCTCCTATTCCTGTTGCAATATTGCCAAATAGTGAGAAGGGCCATCATAATTAAGCTTTCAACTATTAGCTGTTAATATTACTTTGGTGGAAAGGTATGAGAAGCACTATAAAAATGCTTTTATATAGATAAGGCTGGAGAGAAAATCAGATCTGAAATTATTTTTTAATATTTATTATAGTATATAACGATCACCTAAGCCACCATGGAACAGTTCTGAGGTTTCACTTCTTACAAAATATTGTGACTCTTCTATAACACACAATATGTTTCTCAGATATGAAATAGTTCACAGTGGTTTTTAGCATTACCCTCAGATATCTCCTTACCAGAAAGCCTGAAAAAATTATTCACCATTTTCTGGAATTCCTAATGTTATTAACAGCTCGCATTTTCTTGAAATTCTGTTTAAAATTATTCGATCCTCCAAATATGTTTAAGAAATTTAAACACTAACTTTGCAATTAAAGACTGAATACATTTTTAAATAGATGCTAAAAAGCTAATCTGAGAAAAAAGAACTCACCTTTTGCCATTTAAGTTCTTGTGTCTCCACAATAATTTTACCAACCTGTTCTTCATATTGAATTTCTGCTTCCTAAGTCAAAAAAAAGAAGAAAAATCTAGGGACTTTAAATCTTCCAGCTTTAGCTTTTTCCAGAGAGATAAAAAGAGCATTCTCCCACTCTTACAACAAGAAAAAAAGCTGGACAAATTATAAATTAAATAGACAAACCCATCAGAGAAATGAAGTCTCAGATCAACCAAGTAATACAAAATCTGGATAGATACAGGTGCGTGCCAGGAGAATAGAACCTCAGCATTTGATTACCTGAGACATAAACTGCTTAGTACTGATAAGAAACCTCAGCTAATAGACCTTAATAAATTGCTAACGGCTGAATGTGGGCTAGTATACGAATGTGAATCCCCTGGAATCCCCAGAAATGAGGAGCTTTATACCTTCTACCAGGCATTTCTTCCAGGAAATCCACCAGGTACTTAAAGGTAAGAATGAAAAGAATCCCGAGAAAGCTTTCTCTCTGGTACTGGCTGGGGAAAAGAGCAATTATAAGCCATCTTTCCTATTTCCCTCACAGACCAAAAACCATAATTTGCAGGAGAAAGGGCAACAAAAACTATAGCTAAGGACACTAGTGAACACCCTCTGCAGCTGGGAAAGGGGACTAAGTGACCACTGAACACTCTACCTAGATAAACCTATCTTCCTTATATTTTCTAAGGAGCAAAAACCTAATCTACAGGGGGAAGAGTAATAAAAACGACAGCATGAGAGCACCTGTGGAAACCCACTGCAGCTGGGAGGAGAGGGCTGTGAAAATAAAACATCAGCTCTATCATTGGAGGAGGGGCGGGAATATATGCTAAGCCCAGCATTAAATACGAAGGAGGGAATCTAACTCCTGTGAAGAGCCCACCCTGAGACAGGTTCAGCTAAGACTGAGGCTTAATAAGAACATCAGAGAACACCTCTGTTCCCCCACATGCTATAACTACCCTACCAAGAAGAAAAAGGAAATAACAGCTGAAAGCTGCAAAGACAGACCCTCTCTGGGAAGCAGCATAAAGGGAAAATCCATCATTGAGTGGGGAGGCCCAAAGCCAGGCAGGAAGCAGTCATGTAGAAAAACCCTCAGATTTTGTTTAAAATAATATGACACTCCTGAATTAGCGCACACCGTAAACACATGGTATCACTGGAGAAATCTAAAGTTTCTGTTGAACACTTCAGCAGGTAGACTAGAAAACAGCCTGGGTGAGTATTGAAGGTGTGCCCCAACACACATACAGAGAGCCCTTCTGCAAAGACTAGGAGGTGTTTTATTTTTTCCTTTTGGTTCCATGTATTTAAGAAAATCTGTCAAAGCACTAGCTGATAACTGAGCTAAGAGAGCAATGACTTCAATGGCCAGTCAAGACAAAAACTGCAGACTTTACATAATTATTTCAGTAAAGTCAAAACCAAACAAACAACGACACCAACAAGCAACAACCCTGGGGAAGGTAAGAAATCTGATTTCCAGAGTTGACACATATTCAAAATGGCCATATATGGTTCTAAACAAACTAACAAACAAACAAAAATACAAGGCATGCAATGAAACAGAAAACTGTGATCCATACACAGGAAAAAAAAATTAACAGGAACTGTCCCTGAGCAAGTGCAAAATGAACTTACTAGATAAAGACTTTTAATCAACAGTTTTAAATATGCTTAAAGAGTAAAAAACAAAACAAAACGATGTGCAAAGATACTGCAGCCATTAAAAAGTTGATAAGGGAATGCTACAAACAAGTTCATGCACATAAATTTGACAATTTACAGAAACAGACCAATTCTTCAAAAACCATAAACTACCAAACCTCAACCAAGATGATAGAGACAATCTAAATAGTCCTATAATAATCACTGGCTTATAAGCTCCCCTGCAAAAATTTCCAGGCGTAGGTGGTTTCACTGGAGAATTCTACCAAATGTTTAAAAATGAAGTAACACTACCTTTATACAACCTCTTCCAGCAACATAGAAGAGGAAGGAGCACATCCCAACTCATTGTTTTGAGGCCTGTTTATCAAGACACCAGACAAAGACAATCCAAAAAACGAAAACTAAGACTAATATCTTTGACAAGTTCTGATGGAAAAATCCTTAATACCATATTAGCAAATGGAAACCAACAATGTATGAAAAATTATACACATGATCAAGTAGAATTTATTCCATGTATTCAAGGCTGGTTTAAATTCACTGTATCAATATGCTGAAGAAAAATCATGATCATATCAGTTGATACAGAAAAGGCATTTGACAAAAACCCAAAACTCATTCATGATAAAAACTCTCAGCCAGTTAAGAATAGAGGGCATTACCTAGATTTGATAAAGAACATTTATAAAAATACTACATTTAACATCATATTTAATGATGAATGAATAAATGCTTTTCTTCTAAGATCAGGAACCTAGCAGGCTTAACTACTTCCACTCTTTATTCAACAAACTACTAGAAGTTCTAGTCACTGCAATATGCATAGACAATGTCATATAAAGCTGTACAACTGGAAACTACGGTATGTAATTGTTATCAACCAATGTCATCCCCATAAATTTAACAATTAAAAATAAATAAAATAAAATGACAAAAAAAGCATGGATGAGTGAATGGATAGACAGGGAAAGGAAGAGTGGGAGAGGAAAGAGAGGGAGGGACCAGTGGGAGTCAGAGGGAGGGTGACCAAAAAGAAAGGAAAAAGAAAACAGATCACACTTCAGAAAGAAGTAAACTGTATTTATAAATGACATGATTGTTTATATAGAATATCCCAAGCAATCTATAAAAATATCTCCCAGAGCTAATAAATGAGCTCAATAAGGTCACCAGATATAAAATAAAAACCCTCCCCCAAAATTAAATCAAATTCTATACACTAACAGTAAAAATGCAGAAGCCAAAATTAAAAACACAGCACAATTTGTAATCATTCCAGAGCAAACAAAATACTTATACACTTAAACATGCAGAGGATCTGTATGCTGATACATACAACATGGATGGATTAAAAGCATTATGCTAAGTAAAAGAAGCCTTACCTAAAAGAGTACATACTGTATGATTCCATTTACATGAAATGTTATTAAAAACAAAACTAACTGAATATGGGAGGAAAAAATCAAGAGTGCTTGCCTCTTAGGGAGAGAGCAGGGATAGTATTTGCCTGTGAAGGGGCAAGAGGTAACTTTCTGGGTTGAGGTAAACATCTTATATCTTGATAGGGTTTGCATTATACAGGTATATACATTTATCAAAACTCATAGAATGTACAGTTATGATTTGTGCCTTCCATTTTATGTAAATTTTACTGATAAGAAAAGAAGTTGTAAACCAAGCTTGTCTAACTCACAGATCACATGTGGCCCAGATGGCTTTGAATGTGGCACAACACAAATTCATAAACTTTCTTAAAACATTATGAAATTTTTTTGTGATTTTTTTTTTTTTAGCTCATCAGCTATCATTAATGTTAGTGTATTTTATGTGTGTCCCAAGACAGTTCTTCCAATGTGGTCAAGGGAAGCCAAAAGTTTAGACACCCCTACTGGAAACAAATATTGAACTGATTTATATACATTCTGAAGTATTTTGGAGGAAGTGCACTGATGCCTGCAATTTATTCTGAAATCATCAAAAATAAAGTTGAAGGAGGAATAAATAGCTATATGCTAAAGTATAGTAAATGTTAATGGTGTATGACTGTTCACTGTTACATTCTTTCAGTTCTGCCACCTGTTTGACAATTTTCATAACAAAATGGGAGAAATCAAAGAGTGGATGACAACAGTTAAAGTGTTTTTGTTGTGAAATATTTTTCTTATGATTTTCTTACATGTTCTTTGCTTTAATACACACACACACACACAAACTTATGCTATGGTATTCAAAGGTAGGCTTTAATGAAAGTTGTCTCATTTAAAATGCTTTCAGCAGTTAAGTAGCAACAACAAAAAATCCCAACTCAATGGCATATGAACTTATCTTACATGACGACTCTAAAGTCAGAGTGCTTCTGGGACTAATTTTCAGTGGCTCAACAAAATCATTAAGGATTACAATTCTGCATGCCATTACCCAAGTGAATTTCCTTAGGCTTTTCGCCACTTGGCTACTTTAATTGCAGGCATTAAAGACAGAAAGGGCATTATCCTGGAGTAGAAAAAGTGTAATCTCTTAATAAAAGGATAACAAAACTTTTCCCAAAAGCTCCCCAACACACATCTTCTGATAACTCATTGGCCATAACTGGGTCACATGCCCACTCCTAAACCAGTCATTGGTCGGGGGAGCACACAGGACCTTCTTGAGTGGTTATGACCAGTCAGGATTTACCTGACTCATACTGGTGAGAGGTGGACCCTAAAACAAAATCAGGGTTCTTCCAACATGGAATAAGGAAAGAGAGATATGTACAGAGAGCAGTACATATCTATAGTCAAACATATTAAAAAAGGAAATAAGTGTATACAAATTTGAGGAGAGGTACATATAACATGCATATTTTCCCAAAGCGGTTGAACTGAAAATGTGCTAGACACTGCTTTCTTTGTGTCTGCCTGGCTCGATGGGGCATGCCTCCCATGAGGGAGGCCCCCAGCCCAGTCCCCGCCCTGTGCAGCCCCCACCCACATGTGTGGAATGAAACCATGTGGAAAACTGATGAGGTACAGCTGTGGAGACTGTTGTGGGCCCTCCCACTTCTCTCTGTCTCTCTACATCTCTGTCTCTGTCATAAACAATAAAATAAATCTTAGAAAAATAGAAATATGAACTCTTGGGCTATCCCGTGTATATTAGAGATACTTATCTACAATACTTTGTAGTTAACCAAATCAAAAAGTATCTGAAAGAGTGATTAGTATTTTATTGTACAACACGAAAAACTAAACAGGGCAATTTCATAGGAGGTGGGTTTTGAATTTGAAAAGGGGAATAAAAGTACCCAGTTGCAGTTTTGGGCTGCTGGGACATGCATCTGCTGAACTACTATGTCCCTAAATCTGTTCAGGGTCAAGAATTGAAGAGACCTGACCACTACACAGCCCATCTTGTAAAACTACAGCCTGAAGCAAGCACTTTAAAAACAGCATGACACTTTCTAAAGGTTATAAAGAGTAAATAAACCATCAAATTACTTCTTTTATTGTTTTTGTAAAAACACTTAAATCCTTGTAGTCCTAAGGCAGTGAATAAAAAAATAAACACTTTTAAGGTTTTATATTCTTGAGTACTTTACTGAAGTTATGGGATTTTCTTACAAATTTAATATTTTTTCTTATTGACAATTTTTAATAAGAATTTTTATTAATAACTTTTAAAATTTGCTTGAAGAATGAATGGAAGATAAAAATGCAAAGTTCCCCCAGAAGTAAATAATTTTTAATAGAAAGCATACAGTTAAATTAAAATCCTAATAGAAGTACATTATAATATTACTTTTCTTCGATGTGGATCACAGTTCTTTTTATCAGTCATAGTATCTAATTATAGTGCTATGTGTTCCAAAGCACTTAATAAATGTTAGCCAAATTATCAAATATTTGACTACCTGAAAACCTGTTGTATTTCTTCCTTTAGTTTATAAATTTTCTTCTTTCCCAGTATTTGATGTCAACTAAATCTATTCTCTTCTGCTTCATCATTTGAACTGCATTTCTTCTTTCTAAATAAGAAGTTATTTTACTAGCTCTTTTTCTTCCTTAAACCAAAACACTGGACAAATCAAGTTCTCTGATTTAAAAAGAATTTTTAAAAGGCACTTACTCTTCTCATACGTAATTCTTCTAATGCTTCCAGTAAACTTGTTTTGAAATCTAATAGCTGAATAGAAAACATTGTCTCTGAAGAATTTTGAAGAGCAAAGGTAGATGATGGTTCAGTCTTAAAATGGTTCTCCATATTAACATTTATTTCCTGTAATATAAAAAGTTTTTAACTATAAAAATCATTTATCATTTTTCAAGTAAAAGCACCATTATCATAAAAATATAACTTGTATCCCTTAATCCTCCAGGTTTAACACTGATTAACAGTTTTGTCATCACACTTATTCCGATGTTGGTACACAAAACACTTAACAACAATGACCATATCCTGTTTCTCTTTGGCTGGGCTTTTTCTGTTACCTTAATATCGTAGGGACTAAAATTTCTGCCCCTAACACCAGTCTCCTAATGTCTGGGTTCCTAATGTTGCAGGCAAGGCTTGGCCTTTCACTAATTGTTTCATACCAAAGCTGAGATGAGCATTGTGCTCCCTAAACTTAGCCTTGATATAAAGCACTTTGTAAGGATGGTGTGAATACTACTAGCAATGCAATCTTTAAACCCAACGAAATTGAAGAGGACTGGAGTAACTGCCTTTTGTTAAAAACCAAGGCACTTGAACATCTTTCTCGACCCAGAAAAGGCATGAATTAGGTTGCAAGAAACTATTCAACTTTTCATTTTAATAATTATCAATTCACAGGTAGTTGCCAAGAAATGTACAGGGAGTCCAACCCACCATTCACTTAGCCTCTCCCAATCTTAACATCTTGTATAGAAATAGTACAACATAAAACTGTGTATCTGACATTGGCTTAATTCAGAGATCATAAAATTAAAACTGAGAAAATTGAAAAATACTTATTAATTCAAATAAAAATATCAAATCCATGAAATCCTAAAAAATAACTTTTTTAAATGAAAATTTAGGGATAAAAATGGTAGTTTTCTATTTGTAAATCTTCTTCAGAGCTGACTTAAAAGGAGAAAACTAGATTCACATAACTGCTTCTGTATTCAGTTTGTTACAATATCATATTATGTAGTTCATGGAAAACTCCACTGCAGTCCAATGAGAAAATAAAAATGAAGAAGGTAAATAACACTGTTATATTAGTATGAAAATATCTTTAACCTTCAAGAACTCCTGAAAGGATCTTCTCACACTTTGAGAACTGGTGTAAACTGACCACTGAGTAAACCAAAACTTGTGCTGTAAGTGCTATATTGGGAAGATTGGGAAAGGAGGGAAAGTGGTGGAGATTGTGAATTGTGGAAGTAAACTAAATTAATTACTATAGCAGGATATAAAAAGTACAGTAATAATTGTATACATCCAGAAAGAGTTACATTACAGTTGAGTCTTGAACAACATGGGTTTGAACTGCACTAATACTTGGATTTTTTTCAGTAAATACCTGATCTGCTCTCAACCTGCAGTTGGGAGTCCTTGGATGCAGAAGGCCAACTGTATGCATTTATCTACACTATTTTATGTAGGTGACTTGAGCACAAATGGATTTTGGTGTCCTCGAGGGGGTCCTGGAACCAATTCGCTGCAGATACTGAAGATAACTAATTGTAGTTCAATTTAGGGGAGTCAAAAGTTATATGTGGATTTTTTACTGCACCAGGGTCAGCACCCCTAACTCTTGCATTGTTCAAGGGTCAACTGCATTTAGATATATAAAGGTAAATATCCAAAGAAATGGTCAAAGTAATTGAACGCAGTTGACTCTCTGGGACATTGGAGCAGGGAAAAGTAGGCCAGACAATTGCTGTTTTTTCAGTGTGTGCTTATCAGCCCTATTTTCTTAACCACATGCAAATACGACTTTAGTTAAAATTTAAAAAATAGCTGAACAAAGCAAAGAAAGAAAATCACTTAAGTTATCACCTTGCTCTTAGGGTATCTAATGTAAAAATGGTCTTGTATACCTAGTAACTATTGTTAAACATATAGAGATATACATAGGTATAATAGATACACCAATATATTGGCAACAGACAATATAAAATCTGACTGAAACGAGCTTCAACAAAAAGGGCATTTATTATTTTATATTACGGAAGTGTAGAGGTTGGGGAGACTCCTGGTATAATTGGTGCCTCAACTATGTTGTCAAGGACCAAGGTTCTTTCCTTATCACTACTCGGTCATTATCACTGCCCTCAAACTGACTGTCCTTGTGATCAAAGATGGCAGCAATTCCAGGTGTTAAGAATCAACAAAACAATATCCTGCGCAAGCAAGGGCTAATTTCCCCCTGTGAATCCTAGGAGCAAGAAAAACTTTCTCAGAAGCCTCCCATCAGAATTCACTTACCAGTACCTTCACATCTCTTTGGCCAGAGTTGAGTTGTTTGACTATTTACCATAATTAATTTAATGTTCTGTGGTGAAGATATTACTAGCACCCAAATTTATCTGTTTATCTATTAAGCTTATTATTTCTCTTCTTCTAAAGATAAACTTTGTGAGCTCACCATCTCTCTCACCTGTCCTGGCCACGATGTTGCCTTCAGCACCTAGGACAGGGCCTGACATACTAGAATGCATATGCAGGACTGGGCAGACTTCTTTCAGGGCAAGGGCTACTTTTAATTTTCTTCAAGTGTCACGATCCACTATTTACTTTATTACACAAAATAATAGTCAGAATGTCTTCTAAAAAAGTCCACTGCAAATCACAGAATCCAACAGCACACACACACATTTCTAGTTATAGCCTGATACTTTTTACGAGGAAGGGGTGCTAGTAATAATGTTAACAACCGCATAATGTGGCACCCACTATAACTTTTTTCTTCAGGTGGTCACCCCAAAATTGCTTGTCAGTGCACTGGTGGACTGCGACCAACATCTTGTCCACCCCTGACATGCTATAATATCAGAGATTAAATAAATATTTGTTGTATATTAAATGAATTTACCTCACTTCCCTAGTCCTTGAAGGTATTTAATTAGTGACCCCTGCTATAGAAACCTAATCATTCAAAGAGCAAGAGATTGGGAGTCAGTTGATATTAACATATCTGTTAATAGGTAGTCATGTGATTGTAGACAAACTGGTTGACCTTGCTGAATCTTTCTTACTGTATCTCTAAATTTACTTCCAGCTCCAAAGTGCAATCTAGTGACTACGATGTGATTCCCAACACATCTCCAATCATCTCAAAAGTACTTACTTGCATTTTTTTTTACCTCAGATTTAACAAATCAAAGTTTGTACTTTTTATTTTCTCCCAAATCTTTTAAATTTCACTTCTATCAGCAGTATGACATATTTTGTTTAAATATCTAATGAACATTCACAAAATTTTGTATCTCTATCTTTCTCCTTCTTTCTGTCCCCCCCCCAACTTTCACTCCCCTTTATCCCCTAAATCTAATCATTAAATGGACCTGTTTGTTCTTCCTTCTAATTGGCTCTTAGATTCATTCTGTATCACTACTCCTACTGCTATCAATCTAGTCAGACCCTCATTATCTCAGACATGAACTATAATAATCTTTTCCTGTTGTCCATTTAATCTTCTCCCCCACTTCAATCTACCCTGCATGTTTTCTCCAGAATTATTTTTCAAAACACCACTAAAAACTCATCAGTCTCCAAATTCAAGAGGACTCCTCTTGTCTATGAGTCAAATCCAATTGCATCTGCCTGATTTTTAAGGGCTCCCCACTTTATAATTTTCTTTCTTTTCAACTTCAATCTTCTTCTGCACCTAACAGAGGTCCCAACAGAGGACCAAGTTATCCTATCCTCCCATTTCCTTACTGTCTCCTACCTAGCCATACTCACTCTCACTTCTGTATCTAGAATAATTTTTCAACTTCCCCTCTTATCTAAATTCTATTCATCTTTTATGTCTAGTTCAAGGACCTTCCTTCCAGGAATCCTTCCCTAACCACACTAAACCACTCCGAACCTTCCATTCTCTAAATCCCAATTGTTCTTAAATTCAACACTACAACATTTAACAATAATTAACCAGTTGTTCTGTGTTTATTCAATCTGCCTCTCCAAACAAAACTTTTCTTAAAGGCAAGTACTGTTTTACTCTTCTTTCATATACTCTCTCACAGCATTTAATAAGGTCTAGGCACAAAGTACATACTCAATGAATTAGCTGGCAATTAGACAACTTCTTACATAGATAACTTTATTATTAGCTGGCAATTAGATAACTTCTTACATATATAACTTTATATAATTATATAACTTCTTACATATTACAAAACATTTTCACCTATATCTTCCCCTTGATCCTTAAATTGCTTCTCTGAGGTTTCTAGGGTATTCATTCCTATATGGAATGGTTAAAGTCATAGGTCTAGAGTAAAAACTTGACTACTTTGTCAACAAAAACTTGACTATTTTGTCAACTGTATAACCTAAAGGAAAAAGACTAATTGTTCTAAGGCCCAGTTTTCTAATCTGACAATAGATTCCAAGTTTGAAGCAAAAAGAAAAAAAAAGGCTCATTTTTAAAAAGATCAGCACTGTTGAGTGAAACATTTTTAAATGGATTCACAACTACAATCAGTTAAATTAATAAATAGATGAATAGAATACAGGAAAATCTATGACTAATCTGATTTCATTTTCTATACTACTAAGATGAAAAAGTACTACACATATGGCCATCATCAATAAATCAACAAAAACCAATCGTTGGTGAGGATGTGGAGAGAGGGGAACCCTCTTGCACTGTTGATGGGATTATAAATTGGTGTAGCCACTATGGAAAACATTTTGAGGGTTCCTCAAAAAATTAAAAATAGAACTACCTCTTGACCCAGCAATTCCACTTCTGGTTATTTATCTGAAGAAACCCAAAACACTAATTTGAAAAGACACATGCATCCTTATGTTTATTACAGCATTGTTTACATTAGCCAAGATATAAAAGCAACTTAAGTGTCCATCAACAGACGAACAAACAAGATGTGGCACATATATCCAATGGAATATTCCTCAGCCATAAAAAAGAATGAAATCTTACCATTTGCAACAACATGGATGTACACTGAGGATATTAAGCTAAGTGAAATTAGACAGGGAAAGATAAATTCCATATGATTCCACTTGCATGTGGAATCTAAAGAAATAAACAAAACAGAAGTAGACTCATAGAGAACAACTAGTGGTTGCCAGATGAAAGAGAGGTTGGGGATGTGAAAATGGTGAAGGGATTAAGAAGTACCAATTCGTAGTTACAAAACAGTCATGAGAATATAAAGCACAAGGGAATATAGTCTATAATACTGTAATAACTATGTATAGTGCTAGGTGAGTACTAGACTATCAGGGAGAATTATTTCATAAATCATATGTCTAACCACTATACTGTTCACTTGAAACTAACATAAAAGAATATATGAATGTTGGCTATAATATAAAAATTATAATATACAACATATAATAATGGCAATGTTTTAAGTATTACTAATATTTTATCAGAAAGCCATATTTCTTTAAATAGGGCTTATATGTTACTTTTATATCCCAACATATTCCAAGAGATTTAAGGTAGTGACTTCTTTAAGAGGCTTGCTAGGTTTTTATTTGTGCTTTTTATTACTAAAGGTTAAATTATTTCCATCAGAGTGCTCCTCCTATTTTATATTGGGGAGTCAATGTCAAAATGTGATTCATTTATCCGAAAAACCCTTTAAAATGCTTTTACTTAATGACCTGGTATTTCTTCTTACATATAACACTACTTTTCTTTAATGCTCAAAGTTCAAAATCATCAGCCAAGTATCTGCAAATTTGGGAACAGTATATGTTAAGAGTAGAAAATTAGGGAATGCCAGGATAGCTCAATAGGTTGAGCGCTTGCCTTGCAACTGCAAGGTCTGGAGGTCCAGTTCTGGCCCCGGTTAGTGCAGGCCCGCTTGCTGAGCTGTGGCATGCAACTGGTAACTGCCAGGATGGTGGCAAGGGTTCCGGTCTCCCATGAAGGAGCCCCAACTCCTAACCCCCATTTGGTTCTGCCCTGTGCGGCCCCACATCCACCTGTGTGAAATAAAACTACCGGTATGTCAAAAAACTGATGATGTACAACTATGGGGACTACTCTGGGCCCTCCTCCCTTCTCTGTCTCTTTCTCTCACCTTCTCTCAAACAATAAAATAAATCTTAAAAAAAAAAAGAGTAGAAAATCAAATTACTTACCTGTTAACTTTAATAGTCAATAGTGTTAAACAAACAACAAAAGCAATGATATAAATCAATGGTTCTCAAAGGGCCAACAATATTAGCAACATCTAAGGACTTGTTAGAAATGCAAATTCTAGAGCCTAACTCACATCTACTGAATCAAGAACTTGCAGCAGGGTCCAACAATCAACCCTGTTTTAACAAATCCACTTAAAGTGTGAGACCCATTGATATAAATTAACCTTAGAATGCAGTACTTAGTCACTGAATAATTTTCAAACATATCGGAAATTTATAAATAAATCCTGTCCAGGAAAATATTGTTTTAATTTACCAAATGCTGATTTAAAAAATTGGATGAAACTCAGCACTGTAATCAGGACTGAACAACAGAAATGAGAAACTTGGTGACAACTCAAATCTTTTGAGTTACCGTAAGAATCAGAGAAAATCAGTAAGTACCCACAAATTTGCAAATATTCCCAAAATCTGAAACAAGGCAAATGATTAAGAAGATTTCATTGTTTCCACATTTGGTACACTTTTATGATCAGATTTAGTAGTGTCATAGAAAGAGCAAAATAGACAAAGCATATGGGAATCAACACCAGTCTTAAATTGACAAGCATTTTGTTCCAGCCCAGACACTTCCCATTGGTGTGCTAGGACAGCATACTATGAATAAGTTACAGGTTTGAGATTCATTAATCCTTTCAGTCATGCAAACAACCAAGCACAACCTCGAAAAAGCCAAAATACCCATGACTCGTTGTAATCAGTCAGAAGTAACTTTGTGCACATGCCCCTCAGCAGTATTCTATTATCTTCCAAATGGACCGTTATGTGAGGTGAAGAAAGGTAGGAAGCACTCTTCCAACCATTTCTGCTAAATCAATGAGTAGGTACTTTCAGTTGCAAACATAGAAAACAATTCAAACTGGCTTTAAAAAGAAAGAAAATGTACTGGGTTGTATGATTTAAAAATCTAAAATTAGGTTTGACTTCTGACAAGCAATGTGACCAGCATCTGGATTGTTAATTCTTTTAATTTTTGCCTATGTTTCCTTGATATTGGCTACAATCTCAATAGACTATCATTTCATACTGCCAAAATGGCTGCAACAGCTATCCAGGCTACACATTTTCTTGGTCCTTCTTCCAGCAAGAAAAAGTCTGTGTCTCAAAAGTTCTAAGGCTACCTATTTGTTGCTGTTTGGGTTGCCTTCCTATCCCCACAGGGCTCCCACAGCTACTGACAGCCACATGACACAAATCAGGAAGATGGAACTATGTTCTCAAGGGAATCCGACAGGGCCAAGAGAAGACATAAAAGTAATATAACACTAGGAGTTTCCTCACAAACTATTGCAGTCAGATTTACCCTAACATGAAGACCATAGTCAATAAGCCCTACCCATACATCGAGGGCTTCCAATCCACGTTTTTTGGTGCCCCATTCATAAATACAGAGCAGAAAGCTAAATATCAATAGTTTTTTGAGGAAAGGTGTCTAATTTCAAAGCAGAAACAAAAAAAAAAAATTTTTTAAGCAATTTAGAGAAAGCAAAGATTGAACAGAGGGAAGTTTTTCAAAAGAAACATTGTTAATATTCTTATTATAAGAGGAGTATATACTATTGCATTTATGGAAAAAGGATGATGTTACCATAAAAGGTAGATTCACAGAAAACAATTCTTATTTTATTCTTTAAATATTTCTTTTTACTTGTTAAATTTACTGGGGTGACATCGGTTGGTAAAAATTACATAGTTTCCAGGTGCACGGTTCTATAATATATCTATACATTGCATTATGTGCTCACCACAGAGTCAGTTCTTTCCATCACCATATATTTGATGCCCCCTCCCTACTCCTCTGGCTTCCTACTACCCTCCCCCGCACCCTTACCCTCAGGTAACCCCTAAACTATCGACTGTGTCCATGAGTCTTTGTTTCTTTGTTACTTCCAATTTTATATTCCACCTATAAGTGACATCATATGTTTCTTGAATTTTTCAGTCTTACTCATTTTGCTTAATATGATAGTCTCAACATTATCCATGTTGTCATAAATGGCTATATTTCATCCTTTCTTATCACTGCTCAAATTCAACACTGTGTAAATGTACCATGACTTCTTTATCCAGTCACCTATCAAAGGGCACTTCGGTAATTTCCACAACTTGGCCACTGTGAACAGTGCCGTGATGCACAATGAGGTACATATATTTTCGCGAACTAAGGTTTCCAAATTTGAGGGCTAGACACCCAGAAGAGGGATTGCTGGGTCATACGGCATTTCCATTCCTAAATTTTTGAGGACCTCCATACACTGCCATTTATAGTGGTTGTACCAATTTACATTCCCACCAGCAGTGTATGAAGGTTCCTTTTTCTCCACAGCCTCTCCGTAACTTGCTATTTTTTCTCTTATTGATTATAGCCATTCTAATTTTATATAATTTAGGTATTAGTCCCTTATCAGAAGCATTGTTTGCAAGTATTTTCTCCCATTTGAACTGTCACCATGTACCAAAATTAACTCAAAATGTATCAAAGACCTCCACATAAGACCCGAAACAATAAACTGCATAGGAGAAAACATTGGTACTAAACTTATAGACCTTGGGTTCAGAGAGGAGTTTATGAACTTGACCTCAAAGGCAAGGGAAGTAAAAGCAAAAATAAATGAATGGGAACCATGTCAAACCACAAAGCTTCTGCTCAGCAAAGGAAATAATTCTTTTAAAAATTAAGATAGTAGAAAAAAATTCAATGGAAGAGTTGAAAAACAAAATTTAAGAAATCTTAAAAAAACTCAAAAAGCCAAAGAAATATAAAACTGAAGAAAAAAAGATTAGACAATTAGAGGATTAATTTAGGAAGTTTAATAACTGTATCCTAGATGTCCAGAAAAAGCAGAGAAAAAAATGAAGAAATCATCAAAATTTTTCAAAATCAATTTTTCCAAAACTAAAAATATGAGTTTGCAAAGAGCTCATTCAATACCAGCACCAAGACACACAATGATGAAACAATATAATGCTGGAGAAAATGAGAAGGATTCTGTAAACTTCCAGAAAGGGAAAAATTTATTTTCTATACAAAGGACTAAGAATTACAGTAGAATTTTCAATATCTACAATGAAAGCTAGAATAAAGAAGCTAAGCCTTCAAAATTAAGGGGAAATGATTACCAAGTTGGAAGTTTACCAGCCATGTCAAATATGAAGGTAAAAGGTATTTTCAGACATGCAGTGTCCAAAACAATTTACCTTCAATGCCTCCTTTCTCAGAAAGCTACTTAAGAATTTCTCCATGAAAGAGGAAGGTTTGGGATCTAGGACACGTGGAACCTATACAAGACAGGCCTTAGGACTCTTGGAAATCTGAAGGGAGATAAAAAGATGACACTTGAACCTAGAAAGCAATCAGTCCAGTTTAAAGTGGTTTATTAAACACTGATAAAAAGTTCCTCAACAGGATGAGTTTAACAGATTACCAACTGTTTTTAAATCACTAATAAGAGTTTCATATATCTGAGAAAAGCCTGGGGTTGAATTAGTGATGAATATATTACGAAGTCAGCAATGGGGAAAAACAAGACAAATAGGGGGCATTGTATAGGTAAGGAAAAATAATCATAGCATATTCCAATGGTTCAGCTGTGAAAGCACTAATGCAACCATAATACTAGAACTCTAAATACGTACATAATTAAGATTACAATATAACTATATGGTGAGCACGGGTCATATGTGAAGGGGGAAGAGATTAGGGTGAAGGAGGGGAAAAAAGTTAAATCCTCATCTGCCATTATGGAAAGTCACTAGATAATACCTAAACTGGAAAATCAAAAAATAGCAATGATAAGCATATTAGTTAGAGATGTGGAAGTTGATGTCTAAAAAATCAGCCAAGATAGCTTAAAGTAGTTGCTCTGGAGAAGAGGAAATGGCAGGGGAGATTAGTGTTTTTGTGAACAAACCTTGTAAATTTTTGTTCAATTATTTATTTATGTGCACACATACCTATGAAAAAAATATTAAACTCAAAAAATATGTATTCAAATTTGCATAAGTATCATGGCTAAAACGATACCAACATAAATACCATCAGAAAAAATATTGAAAGAAAATACATTAAATTGTTAACTGTAATTGTCTTTCAGTGATCAAAAGTATGAATAGCGTTTTTCCCTTTATCCTCCTTTTCTTATATGTACAAAGAGTACATATAAGTTTTCTAAGGAAGGAAAACACTGTATTGTCTATGTGTTAAATTGGTATAGAATTACTTCAACTGGGAACCCTTAGAGAGATATGAAATCAGTTTCCTTGCAAGCAGCATTTCTCATCATAAAAGAGAATGGAACAGAACAGATTAGAATATATGAGCAATCTTCACATGTAGTAAGCTTCATAAAACTTGTTTTAGTTATATGTAAATATAAACACATGCATATACGGTATACTAGATCACAATGTGATATCTATTTCTTATTGTGGGTCACAATGTAAAAAAGAAAAGTTTTTACAATGCTATTCTAAGACAGCTTGATAAAATGACAAATGCACCAGTCTTGAAGTTTTGTGGCAAATAACAGATTTTTATTATGTGCTTTTGAAAAAGATATGAATTTTTGAAGTGTCCTATAACTGAATCCAATGTGGATTCAAATTCTGTCTCCTCTTACTAGCTATGTGACTTCTCTGGGTTTCAGTTTCCTCATCTATAGAACAGGGACAATAACACATATCACAGGATGTGAGGATTAAATGAGGTAATGCATTAATGTCCTGGCTTATGGAAAGGGTTCAAAAGTCAGAAATGAGGATGCTTATATACATTTAAAAGAGATATGTAATATTTAAGGCTTCACCTTATTTCATCCTTAAATACTCTCACATTTCAATACTGCTTTTATCATAGGAATCTCCAAAAATACACATGCTTTCCCCAGTTTGAATCATAACTTGAATAAAGTTTAACAATGATTCTATATAGGAAAGTAGTCATTTATAAAAATGCTGACTGTATCTGTATTTTTAACACTTGGCTTCAAAGTGTTACTAAAAAACTCATAAACAGTTCACTTATTTATAG